>JAPXFQ010001499.1:0-63957 GCA_028564705.1 Apricaphanius iberus | reverse complement strand
CTTGTTTCATATTGTTCAAGAAATGAACATTCTCTTTGTGTAAATGATAAATTGCCTGGCCATTAAACATGAATTGAAATCTACAAACAATGCAGAAAACGCCTATCACACAACACTAAATGCACTGTGAACTAGCTTTTAATAGATGGGATGTGAACAACTAGTTGTCCCCGGGTGTGTTGACATGTGCAAAATGTCTTTAATTTGATTCTAGCTCAGATTTGAAATTATATGTGTGAATTGATCCTGAAAGACATGTAACTGTTTACGACAAGCATCTACACCCGTCACATGTTCGATCCATATACATCATTTTGACATGCACCGAACTATCTAAAATACCGGAAAACGGCAGTTGAAGAAGAAGCAGCACACCTCGGTTGTCAACAACCATGGCTGCAAAGCTTTTAAATGAAGCGGTAAGATACTCTTCAGAAAGTCCTTTTACTTTTAGTTGTGTTAATACCGCAAGGGAAACTTTTGAGTCCGAATTGGACAGGTTTTGTTTCATGCTGGCAATGTTTTCATCTAACTTCCTTAAACGAGACCTAGGGTACGTCTTCCCGTGATGAACTTATGTGCGCAGTAATGACCCACGTTTGGAATAAGATCTAACATTCACAGCGATAGAAATTACAATTGCCGTAACTCACCCGTCTAGATCGTAAGTAAATGTTGATCCGAATAAATGTGATCAGGCAAGTATACCCCAAGGGCGTTTACAAGAAACATTTTTCATTCTGGTACATGCCTGTAATTCCATGACCTTGATGTCCATTTAAAAATGGCCATGACAACAGAAGTGAATGGCGTGTCTTAGAGGGCATTCAACTAGATTGGTCAGACAGGTAGGACTTTTGCCATCCTACGAAAAGGAAAACCAAAACCTTCAATAAGCCACGGGAAAGGTTACAAATATAATAAGTGTATGTGGCTAAGATTGTTTAATAGGTACTGTTCCAAAGCCAATTTCTGTGAAGGTAAACATGACAACTACAATCTCCACAAGAAACAATTTTAAATGGAGAATGCGGGCATCGATCCCGCTGCCTCTCGCATGCAAAGCAAGCGCTCTACCATTTGAGCTAATTCCCCTTACACAGCCTCAAAATATACCCACACAAAACGAAAAGATACACACAGGGAAAAGCTATGCTCAGTGCTACCGGCAAGATTATTTCTATCACACATTGAAAGAATTCTCTGATGAGGATGACGATCACACTTTCGACTGGTGAAGCTTGTAATGGGATGAAGTGACCGAGTGGTTAAGGCGATGGAATGCTAATCCATTGTGCTCTGCACGCGTGGGTTTAAATCCCATCCTCATCGTGAACTTCCTATTTAAAACAGGACTACTCAGAGGACCCCTTGATCCATCTCTCTAATGGACCACCATCCAAAATCGTTTGACTGACAACAGAAGAATGTTGGCTTCTTCACTTAACCTTGTTTCATATTGTTCAAGAATTGAACATTCTCTTTGTGTAAATGATAAATTGCCTGGCCATTAAACATGAATTGAAATCTACAAACAATGCAGAAAACGCCTATCGACACAACACTAAATTGCACTGTGAACTAGCTTTAAATAGATGGGATGAACAAATATTTGTCCACTCCCCCGGGTGTGTTGACATGTGCAAAATGTCTTTAATTTGATCCTAGCTCAGATTTGAAATTATATGTGCGAATTGATCCTGAAAGACATGTAACTGTTTACGACAAGCATCTACACCCGTCACATGTTCGATCCATATACATCATTTTGACATGCACCGAACTATCTAAAATACCGGAAAACGGCAGTTGAAGAAGAAGCAGCACACCTCGGTTGTCAACAACCATGGCTGCAAAGCTTTTAAATGAAGCGGTAAGATACTCTTCAGAAAGTCCTTTTACTTTTAGTTGTGTTAATACCGCAAGGGAAACTTTTGAGTCCGAATTGGACAGGTTTTGTTTCATGCTGGCAATGTTTTCATCTAACTTCCTTAAACGAGACCTAGGGTACGTCTTCCCGTGATGAACTTATGTGCGCAGTAATGACCCACGTTTGGAATAAGATCTAACATTCACAGCGATAGAAATTACAATTGCCGTAACTCACCCGTCTAGATCGTAAGTAAATGTTGATTCGAATAAATGTGATCAGGTCAGAGTATACCCCATAGGGCGTTTACAAGAAACATTTTCATTCTGGTCAGGCTTGTATTCCGATGACTTGTGTCCATTTAAAAATGGCCATGGACAACAGAAGAATGGCGTGTCTTAGAGGGCATTCAATCTAGATTGGTCAGACAGGTAGGGCTTTTGCCATCCTACGAAAAGGAAAATCAAAACTTTCAATAAGCGACGGGAAAGGTTACAAATAGAATAAGTGTATGTGGCTATGATTGTTTAGCATGATGATTTTTGAATAGGTACTGTTCCAAAGCCATTTTCTGTGAAGGTAACCATGACATATACAATCTCCATGAGAACCAATTTTAAATGGAGAATACGGGCATCAATCCCGCTGCCTCTTGCATGCAAAGCAAGCACTCTACCATTTGAGCTAATTCCCCTTATACAGCCTTAAAATATACCCACACAAAACGAAAAGATACACACAGGGAAAAGCTATGCTCAGTGCTACCGGCAAGATTATTTCTCACACATTGAAATAATTGTCTGATGAGGATGACGATCACACTTTCGAATGGTGAAGCTTGTAATGGGATGAAGTGGCCGAGTGGTTAAGGCAATGGACTGCTAATCCATTATGCTCTGCACGCGTGGGTTTAAATCCCATCCTCATCGTGACCTTCCTATTTAAAACAGGACTACTCAGAGGACCCCTTGATCCATCTCTCTAATGGACCACCATCCAAAATCGTTTGACTGACAACAGAAGAATGTTGGCTTCTTCACTTAACCTTGTTTCATATTGTTCAAGAATTGAACATTCTCTTTGTGTAAATGATAAATTGCCTGGCCATTAAACATGAATATGACAGTCACCAAACAATGCCAGAAAACTCCTTTCACACAACACTAAATCACAGTGAACTAGCTTTTATTAGATGGGATGGTTAGACAACTAGTTGTCCCCGGTGTGTATGACATTTGCAAAAATGTCCTTTAATTGATCCTAGTCTCAGATATGTGTGTGTTCCTGCAATGACACTCCTAAAGCTGTATAATTGTCTTCATTTTTATACTACAACCACGTCACATGTTATCGAACCATATACATCATTTATGAAATGCGCCGACCTATCTAAAATACCGGAAAACGGCAGTTGAAGAAGAAGCAGCACACCTCGGTTGTCAACAACCATGGCTGCAAAGGTTTTAAATAAAGCGGTAAGATACTCTTCAGAAAGTCCTTTTACTTTTAGTTGTGTTAATACCGCAAGGGAAACTTTTGAGTCCGAAATGGACAGGTTTTGTTTCATGCTGGCAATGTTGTCATCTAACTTCCTTAAACGAGACGTAAGGTACTTCTACCCTTGACGTAAGGTACTTCTACCCGTGACGTAACGTGTGCGCAGTAATGACCCACGTTTGGAATAAGAGCTAACATTCACAGCGATAGGAATTACAATTGCCGTAACTCAACCGTCTAGATCGTAAGTAAATGTTGATCCGAATAAATGTGATCAGGTCAGAGTAATAATCCCATAGGCATTTACAAGAAACATTTTCATTCTTGGTCAGCCTTTTATTCCGATGACTTGAGTCCATTTAAAAATGCCATGGACAACAGAAAATGGCGTGTCTTTAGAGGGCATTCAATCTAGAATGGTCAGACACTGGTAGACTTTTGCCATCCTAACAAAAGAAAACCAAAACTTTCAATAAGCGACGGGAAAGGTTACAAATAGAATAAGTGTATGTGGCTATGATTGTTTAGCATGATGATTGTTGAATAGGTACTGTTCCAAAGCCAATTTCTGTGAAGGTATACATGACATCTACAACAGGGATCCCCAGACCCAGGCCTCGACGGACAGTAGCCTGCAGGTTTCTTAGACGTGTCCCTGTTTCAACACACCAGAATCAAATAATGGTTCGTTAGCAGACCTGTGCTATGCTGAGGAGGAAATTAGAGAAATTGAATCAGCTGTGGTGGAACAAGAATGTATCTTTAGCTGGTAGGGCACTGGCCCTTGGGGAGTTACAAAGAAACACCACTAAATGGAGAATGCAGGCATTGATCCTGCTACCTCTCACATGCTAAGCGAGCGCTCTACCACTTGAGCTAATTCCCCATACACATCCCCAACAATACCCAAAGAAAGCGAATGGATACATCCAGTAAAAAGATATGCTCAGTACTTCTGGCAAGATTAATTCTATCACACATTGAAAGACTTCTCTGATGAGGATGACAACAAATCACACAACACTAAAAGCCCTTCAAACAAGCTGTGAATAGACAGAATGTGAACAACTCATTGTCACTGAGTTTCTTCACATGTGCAAAATGTCTTTAATCTGATATTAGCTCAGATTATAAATTAACTGTGTACATTGAACCTGTACCCGTTTGAGACAAGCATTTAAACCCGTCACATGTTCTGATCGATCTATTATCAAATTGACATGCGCAGAATATCTAAAATATACCGGAAAACCCGCCGTTTGAAAGAGAAGAAAACTAGAGCGAACACAAACACAGCTCGGTTGTCAACAACCATGGCTGCAATGGTTTTAAATAGAGCAGTACGATACTCTTCAGAAAGGACTTTTACTTTTAGTTGGTTTAACACCCCTAGGGACACATTTGAGATAAAATGGAAACGTTTTTCTTTCATGCTGGCAATGTTCTCATTTAGCTTCCATAAATGAGACGTAGGGTACGTCTTCCCGTGATGAACTTAGGTGCGCAGTAATGACCCACATTTGGAATAAGATCTAACATTCACAACGATAGAAATTACAATTGCCGTAACTCACCCGTCTAGATCGTAAGTAAATGTTGATCCGAATAAATGTGATCAGGTCAGAGTATACCCCATAGGGCACTTACAAGAAACAATTTTATTCTGGTCAGGCTTGTATTCCGATGACTTGTGTCCATTTAAAAATTGCCATGGACGACAGAAGAATGTGGTGTTTGAGAGGGCATTCAATCTAGATTGGTCAGACAGGTAAGATTCTTACCATCCTACGAAAAGGAAAACCAAAAGGTTAATTAAGCCGTGGGAAAGGTTACCAATAGCACAATGTGTATGTGTATGTGATTGTTGAGCAGGCATTGTTCCAAAGCCAATTTCTGTTAATGTATACATGACATCTACATGAGGGATCACCAAACCCAGGACTCGACGGACAGTAGCCTGCAGGTTTCTTAGACGTGTCCCTGTTTCAACACACCAGAATCAAATAATGGTTCGTTAGCAGACCTCTACTATGCTGAGGAGGAAATTAGAGAAATTGAATCAGCTGTGGTGGAACAAAAATGCATCTTTAGCTGGTAGGGCACTGGCCCTTGAGGACCACTGATTTACAAAGAAACACCAATAAATGGAGAATGCAGGCATTGATCCTGCTACCTCTCACATGCTAAGTGAGCGCTCTACCACTTGAGCTAATTCCCCATACACATCCCCAAAAATACCCAAAGAAAGCGAATGGATACATCCAGTAAAAAGATATGCTCAGTACTTCCGGCAAGATTAATTCTATCACACATTGAAAGATTTCTCTGATGAGGATGACGATCAGAGTTTTGCCTGGTGAAGATCATAATGGGATGAGGTGGCCGAGTGGTTAAGGCGATGGACTGCTAATCCATTGTGCTATGCATGCATGGGTTCAAATCCCATCCTCATTGTGAACTTTGTATGTAAAACAGGACTACTCAGATGATCCCTTTTCTCTAATGGAACGCTGACCAATATCCTTTGACTGACAACAGAAGGATGTAGTCTTGTTTCATGTTCTTCCAGAATTGAAAATGCTCTTTGTGTAAATGGTAAATTGCCTGGCTATTCAATATGAATAGAAATCTACAAACAATGCAGAAAACTCCTATCACAACAAATCACACAACACTAAAAGCCCTTCAAACCAGCTGTGAATAGACAGAATGTGAACAACTCATTGTCACTGAGTTTCTTCACATGTTCAAAATGTCTTTAATCAAATATTAGCTCAGATTATAAATTAACTGTGTACATTGAACCTGTACCCGTTTGAGACAAGCATTTAAACCCGTCACATGTTCGATCGATCTATATCATTTTGACATGCGCAGAAGTATCTAAAATACCGGAAAACCGCCGTTGAAAGAGAAGAAACACAGCTCGGTTGTCAACGACCATGGCTGCAATGGTTTTAAACAGAGTAGTACGATACTCTTCAGAAAGGACTTTTACTTTTAGTTGGTTTAACACCTCTAGGGACACATTTGAGATAAAATGGAAAAGTTTTTCTTTCATGCTGGCAATGTTCTCATTTAGCTTCCATAAATGAGACGTAGGGTACGTCTTCCCGTGATGAACTTATGTGCGCAGTAATGACCCACATTTGGAAGAAGATCTAACATGCACAGCAATAGGAATTACAATTTCCGAAACTCGACCGGCTAGATCGTGAGTAAATGTTGATCCGAATAAGTGTGATCAGGTCAGAGTATACCGAATAGAGCATTTACAAGAAGCATTTTCATTCCGGTCAGGCTTTTGTTCCGATGACTTGTATTCATTTAAAAATGGCCATGGACGACAGAAGAATGTGGTGTTTGAGAGGGCAGTCAATCTAGATTGGTCAGACAGGTAAGATTCTTGCCATCCTACGAAAAGGAAAACCAAAAGGTTAATTAAGCCGTGGGAAAGGTTACCAATAGCACAAGCGTATGTGTATGTGATTGTTGAGCAGGCATTGTTCCAAAGCCAATTTCTGTTAAGGTATACATGACATCTACAACAGGGATCCCCAAACCCAGGGCTCGACGGACAGTGGCCTGCAGGTTTCTTAGACGTGTCCCTGTTTCAACACACCAGAATCAAATAATGGTTCGTTAGCAGACCTCTGCTATGCTGAGGAGGAAATTAGAGAAATTGAATCAGCTGTGGTGGAACAAAAATGCATCTTTAGCCGGTAGGGCACTGGCCCTTGAGGACCACTGATTTACAAAGAAACACTACTAAATGGAGAATGCAGGCATTGATCCTGCTGCCTCTCACATGCTAAGCGAGCGCTCTACCACTTGAGCTAATTCCCCATACACATCCCCAACAATACCCAAAGAAAGGGAATGGATACATCCAGTAAAAAGATATGCTCAGTACTTCTGGCAAGATTAATTCTATCACACATTGAAAGACTTCTCTGATGAGGATGACGATCAGAGTTTTGCCTGGTGAAGCTTGTAATGGGAAGAAGTGGCCGAGTGGTTAAGGCGATGGACTGCTAATCCATTGTGCTCTGCACGCATGGTTTTAAATCCCATCCTCATCGTGAACTTCCTATTTAAAACAGGACTACTCAGAGGACCCCTTGATCCAGCTCTCTAATGGACTACCATCCAAAATCTTTTGACTGACAACAGAATAATGTTGGCTTCTTCACTTAACCTTGTTTCATATTGTTCAAGAATTGAACATTCTCTTTGTGTAAATGATAAATTGCCTGGCCATTAAACATGAATTGAAATCTACAAACAATGCAGAAAACGCCTATCACACAACACTAAATGCACTGTGAACTAGGCTTTTAATAAGATGGATGTGAACAACATAGTTTTCCCCGGTGTGTTGACATGTGCAAATGTCTTTAATTTGATCCTATCTCAGCTTTGTAAATTAGATGAGTAGAATTTGATCCTAAAGGCATGTAATTGTTACGACAAGCATCTACACCCGTCACATGTTCGATCCATATACATCATTTTGACATGCGCCGAACTATCTAAAATACCGGAAAACGGCAGTTGAAGAAGAAGCAGCACACCTCGGTTGTCAACAACCATGGCTGCAAAGGTTTTTAAAAAAGCAGTAAGATACTCTTCAGAAAGTCCTTTTACTTTTAGTTTTGTTAATACCGCAAGGGAAACATTTGAGTCCGAATTGGACAGGTTTTGTTTCATGCTGGCAATGTTGTCATCTAACTTCCTTAAACGAGACGTAAGGTACTTGTACCCGTGACGTAATATGTGTCCGCAGTAATGACCCACGTTTGGAATAAGATCTAACATTCACAACGATAGAAATTACAATTGCCGTAACTCACCCGTCTAGATCGTAAGTAAATGTTGATCCGAATAAATGTGATCAGGTCAGAGTATACCCCATAGGGCACTTACAAGAAACAATTTTATTCTGGTCAGGCTTGTATTCCGATGACTTGTGTCCATGTAAAAATGGCCATGGACAACAGAAGAATGGCGTGTCTTAGAGGGCATTCAATCTAGATTGGTCAGACAGGTAGGACTTTTGCCATCCTACGAAAAGGAAAACCAAAACATAGCCACACAAAACGAAAAGATACACACAGGGAAAAGCTATGCTCAGTGCTACCGGCAAGATTATTTCTATCACACATTGAAAGAACTCTCTAATGAGGATGACGATCACACTTTCGACTGGTGAAGCTTGTAATGGGATGAAGTGGCCGAGTGGTTAAGGCGATGGACTGCTAATCCATTGTGCTCTGCACACATGGGTTTAAATCCCATCCTCATTGTGAACTTCCTATTTAAAACAGGACTACTCAGAGGACCTCTTGATCCATCTCTCTAATGGACCACCATCCAAAATCGTTTGACTGACAACAGAAGAATGTTGGCTTCTTCACTTAACCTTGTTTCATATTCTTCAAGAATTGAACATTCTCTTTGTGTAAATGATAAATTGCCTGGCCATTAAACCTGAATTGAAATCTACAAACAATGCAGTAAACGTTCCAAAGCCAATTTCTGTGAAGGTATACATGACATCTACAACAGGGATCCCCAGACCCAGGCCTCGACGGACAGTAGCCTGCAGGTTTCTTAGACGTGTCCCTGTTTCAACACACCAGAATCAAATAATGGTTCGTTAGCAGACCTGTGCTATGCTGAGGAGGAAATTAGAGAAATTGAATAAGCTGTGGTGGAACAAGAATGTATCTTTAGCTGGTAGGGCACTGGCCCTTGGGGAGTTACAAAGAAACACCACTAAATGGAGAATGCAGGCATTGATCCTGCTACCTCTCACATGCTAAGCGAGCGCTCTACCACTTGAGCTAATTCCCTATACACATCCCCAAAAATACCCAAAGAAAGCGAATGGATACATCCAGTAAAAAGATATGCTCAGTACTTCTGGCAAGATTAATTCTATCACACATTGAAAGACTTCTCTGATGAGGATGACAACAAATCACACAACACTAAAGGCCCTTCAAACCAGCTGTGAATAGACAGAATGTGAACAACTCATTGTCACTGAGTTTCTTCACATGTGCAAAATGTCTTTAATCTGATATTAGCTCAGATTATAAATTAACCGTGTACATTGAACCTGTACCCGTTTGAGACAAGCATTTAAACCCGTCACATGTTCGATTGATCTATATCATTTTGACATGCGCAGAAGTATCTAAAATACCGGAAAACCGCCGTTGAAAGAGAAGAAATACAGCTCGGTTGTCAACAACCATGGCTGCAATGGTTTTAAATAGAGCAGTACGATACTCTTCAGAAAGGACTTTTACTTTTAGTTGGTTTAACACCTCTAGGGACACATTTGAGATAAAATGGAAAAGTTTTTCTTTCATGCTGGCAATGTTCTCATTTAGCTTCCATAAATGAGACGTAGGGTACGTCTTCCCGTGATGAACTTATGTGCGCAGTAATGACCCACATTTGGAAGAAGATCTAACATGCACAGCAATAGGAATTACAATTGCCGTAACTCGACCGGCTAGATCGTGAGTAAATGTTGATCCGAATAAGTGTGATCAGGTAAGAGTATACCGAATAGAGCATTTACAAGAAGCATTTTCATTCCGGTCAGGCCTTTGTTCCGATGACTTGTATTCATTTAAAAATTGCCATGGACGACAGAAGAATGTGGTGTTTGAGAGGGCATTCAATCTAGATTGGTCAGACAGGTAAGATTCTTGCCATCCTACGAAAAGGAAAACCAAAAGGTTAATTAAGCCGTGGGAAAGGTTACCAATAGCACAAGCGTATGTGTATGTGATTGTTGAGCAGGCATTGTTCCAAAGCCAATTTCTGTTAAGGTATACATGACATCTACAACAGGGATCCCCAAACCCAGGGCTCGACGGACAGTGGCCTGCAGGTTTCTTAGACGTGTCCCTGTTTCAACACACCAGAATCAAATAATGGTTCGTTAGCAGACCTCTGCTATGCTGAGGAGGAAATTAGAGAAATTGAATCAGCTGTGGTGGAACAAAAATGTATCTTTAGCTGGTAGGGCACTGGCCCTTGAGGACCACTGATTTACAAAGAAACACCACTAAATGGAGAATGCAGGCATTGATCCTGCTACCTCTCACATGCTAAGCGAGCGCTCTACCACTTGAGCTAATTCCCCATACACATCCCCAAAAATACCCAAAGAAAGGGAATGGATACATCCAGTAAAAAGATATGCTCAGTACTTCCGGCAAGATTAATTCTATCACACATTGAAAGACTTCTCTGATGAGGACGACCATCAGAGTTTTGCCTGGTAAAGAACATAATGGGATGAGGTGGCCGAGTGGTTAAGGCGATGGACTGCTAATCCATTGTGCTATGCACGCATGGGTTCAAATCCCATCCTCATCGTGAACTTTGTATGTAAAACAGGACTACTCAGATGATCCCTTTTCTCTAATGGAACGCTGACCAATATCCTTTGACTGACAACAGAAGGATGTAGTCTTGTTTCATGTTCTTCCAGAATTGAAAATGCTCTTTGTGTAAATGGTAAATTGCCTCGCTATTCAATATGAATTGAAATCTACAAACAATGCAGAAAACTCCTATCACAACAAATCACACAACACTAAAAGCCCTTCAAACCAGCTGTGAATAGACAGAATGTGAACAACTCATTGTCACTGAGTTTCTTCACATGTTCAAAATGTCTTTAATCAAATATTAGCTCAGATTATAAATTAATTGTGTACATTGAACCTGTACCCGTTTGAGACAAGCATTTAAACCCATCACATGTTCGATCGATCTATATCATTTTGACATGTGCAGAAGTATCTAAAATACCGGAAAATCGCCGTTGAAAGAGAAGAAACACAGCTCGGTTTTCAACGACCATGGCTGCAATGGTTTTAAATAGAGCAGTACGATACTCTTCAGAAAGTCCTTTTACTTTTAGTTGTGTTAATACCGCAAGGGAAACTTTTGAGTCAGAAATTGACAGGTTTTGTTTCATGCTGGCAATGTTGTCATCTAACTTCCTTAAACGAGACGTAAGGTAGTTCTACCCGTGACGTAACGTGTGCGCAGTAATGACCCACGTTTGGAATAAGAGCTAACATTCACAGCGATAGGAATTACAATTGCTGTAACTCACCCATCTAGATTGTAAGTAAATGTTGATCCGAATACATGTAATCAGGTCAGAGTATATCCCATAGGGGATTTACACGAAACATTTTCATTCTGGTCAGGCTTGTATTCCGATGACTTGTGTCCATGTAAAAATGGCCATGGACAACAGAAGAATGGCGTGTCTTAGAGGGCATTCAATTTAGATTGGTCAGACAGGTAGGACTTTTGCCATCCTACGAAAAGGAAAACCAAAACCTTCAATAAGTGACGGGAAAGGTTACAAATAGAATAAGTGTATGTGGCTATGATTTTTTAGCATGATGATTGTTGAATAGGTACTGTTAAAAAGCCATTTTCTGTGAAGATAACCGTGACATCTCCAATCGCCACGGGAATAAATTTTAAATGGAGAATGCGGGCATTGATCCCACTGCCTCTCACATGCAAAGCAAGCGCGAAAACCATTTGAGCTAATTCCCCTTACACAGCCTCAAAATATACCCATACAAAACGAAAAGATACACACGGGGAAAAGCTATGCTCAGTGCTACCGGCAAGATTATTTCTATCACACATTGAAATAATTCTCTGATGAGGATGACGATCACACTTTCGACTGGTGAAGCTTGTAATGGGATGAAGTGGCCGAGTGGTTAAGGCGATGGACTGCTAATCCATTGTGCTCTGCACGCATGGGTTTAAATCTCATCTTGAACTTCCTATTTAAAACAGGACTACTCAGAGGACCCCTTGATCCATCTCTCTAATGGACCACCATCCAAAATCGTTTGACTGACAACAGAAGAATGTTGGCTTCTTCACTTAACCTTGTTTCATATTGTTCAAGAATTGAACATTCTCTTTGTGTAAATGATAAATTGCCTGGCCATTAAACATGAATTGAAATCTACAAACAATGCAGAAAACGCCTATCACACAACACTAAATGCACTGTGAACTAGCTTTTAATAGATGGGATGTGAACAACTAGTTGTCCCCGGGTGTGTTGACATGTGCAAAATGTCTTTAATTTGATCCTAGCTCAGATTTGAAATTATATGTGTGAATTGATCCTGAAAGGCATGTAACTGTTTACGACAAGCATCTACACCCGTCACATGTTCGATCCATATACATCATTTTGACATGAGCCGAACTATCTAAAATACCGGAAAACGGCAGTTGAAGAAGAAGCAGCACACCTCGGTTGTCAACAACCATGGCTGCAAGGTTTTTTAAAAAGCGGTAAGATACTCTTCAGAAAGTCCTTTTACTTTTAGTTCTGTTAATACTGCAAGGGAAACTTTTGAGTCCGAAATTGACAGGTTTTGTTTCATGCTGGCAATGTTGTCATCTAACTTCCTTAAACGAGACGTAAGGTACTTCTACCCGTGACGTAAGGTACTTCTACCCGTGACGTAACGTGTGCGCAGTAATGACCCACGTTTGGAATAAGAGCTAACATTCACAGCGATAGGAATTACAATTGCCGTAACTCACCCGTCTAGATCGTAAGTAAATGTTGATCCGAATAAATGTGATCAGGTCAGAGTATATCCCATAGGGCATTTACAAGAAACATTTTCATTCTGGTCAGGCTTGTATTCCGATGACTTGTGTCCATGTAAAAATGGCCATGGACAACAGAAGAATGGCATGTCTTAGAGGGCATTCAATCTAGATTGGTCAGACTGGTAGGGCTTTTGCCATCCTACGAAAAGGAAAATCAAAACTTTCAATAAGCGACGGGAAAGGTTACAAATAGAATAAGTGTATGTGGCTATGATTGTTTAACATGATGATTGTTGAATAGGTACTGTTCCAAAGCCAATTTCTGTGAAGGTATACATGACATCTACAACAGGGATCCCCAGACCCAGGCCTCGACGGACCGTAGCCTGCAGGTTTCTTAGACGTGTCCCTGTTTCAACACACCAGAATCAAATAATGTTTCGTTAGCAGACCTGTGCTATGCTGAGGAGGAAATTAGAGAAATTGAATAAGCTGTGGTGGAGCAAGAATGTATCTTTAGCTGGTAGGGCACTGGCCCTTGAGGACCACTGATTTACAAAGAAACACCACTAAATGGAGAATGCAGGCATTGATCCTGCTACCTCTCACATGCTAAGCGAGCGCTCTACCACTTGAGCTAATTCCCCATTCACATCCCCAAAAATACCCAAACAAAGCGAATGGATACATCCAGTAAAAAGATAAGCTCAGTACTTCCGGCAACATTAGTTCTATCACACATTGAAAGACTTCTCTGATGAGGATGACGATCAGAGTTTTGTCTGGTGAAGATCATAATGGGATGAGGTGGCCGAGTGGTTAAGGCGATGGACTGCTAATCCATTGTGCTATGCAAGCATGAGTTCAAATCCCATCCTCATCTTGAACTTTGTATGTAAAACAGGACTACTCAGATGATCCCTTTTCTCTAATGGAACGCTGACCAATATCCTTTGACTGACAACAGAAGGATGTAGTCTTGTTTCATGTTCTTCCAGAATTGAAAATGCTCTTTGTGTAAATGGTAAATTGCCTCGCTATTCAATATGAATTGAAATCTACAAACAATGCAGAAAACTCCTATCACAACAAATTACACAACACTAAAAGCCCTTCAAACCAGCTGTGAATAGACAGAATGTGAACAACTCATTGTCACTGAGTTTCTTCACATGTTCAAAATGTCTTTAATCTGATATTAGCTCAGATTATAAATTAACGGATGGACATTTTGAACCTGTAACCGCTTTGAGACAAGCATTTAAACCCGATCACATGGTCGATGTGAGTCGATCTATATCCATTTTTGACATGCGCAGAAGTTAATCTAAAATACCGGAAAACCGCCGTTGAAAGAGAAGAAACACAGCTCGGTTGTCAACGACCATGGCTGCAATGGTTTTAAATAGAGCAGTACGATACTCTTCAGAAAGGACTTTTACTTGTAGTTGGTTTAACACCTCTAGGGAAACATTTGAGATAAAATGGAAAAGTTTTTCTTTCATGCTGGCAATGTTCTCATTTAGCTTCCATAAATGAGACGTAGGGTACGTCTTCCCGTGATGAACTTATGTGCGCAGTAATGACCCACATTTGGAAGAAGATCTAACATGCACAGCAATAGGAATTACAATTGCCGTAACTCGACCGGCTAGATCGTGAGTAAATGTTGATCCGAATAAGTGTGATCAGGTCAGAGTATACCGAATAGAGCATTTACAAGAAGCATTTTCATTCCGGTCCGCCCTTTGTTCAGATGACTTGTGTCCATTTAAAAATTGCCATGGACGACAGAAGAATGTGGTGTTTGAGAGGGCATTCAATCTAGATTGGTCAGACAGGTAAGATTCTTACCATCCTACGAAAAGGAAAACCAAAAGGTTAATTAAGCCGTGGGAAAGGTTACCAATAGCACAAGCGTATGTGTATGTGATTGTTGAGCAGGCATTGTTCCAAAGCCAATTTCTGTTAAGGTATACATGACATCTACAAGAGTGATCCCAAAACCCAGGACTCGACGGACAGTAGCCTTCAGGTTTCTTAGACGTGTCCCTGTTTCAACACACCAGAATCAAATAATGGTTCGTTAGCAGACCTCTGCTATGCTGAGGAGGAAATTAGATAAATTGAATCAGCTGTGGTGGAACAAAAATGTCTTTAGCTGGTAGGGCCCTGGCCCTTGAGGACCACTGATTTACAAAGAAACACCACTAAATGGAGAATGCAGGCATTGATCCTGCTACCTCTCACATGCTAAGTGAGTGCTCTACCACTTGAGCTAATTCCCCATACACATCCCCAAAAATACCCAAAGAAAGCGAATGGATACATCCAGTAAAAAGATATGCTCAGTACTTCCGGCAGGATTAATTCTATCACACATTGAAAGACTTCTCTGATGAGGATGAGGATCAGAGTTTTGCCTGGTAAAGATCATAATGGGATGAGGTGGCCGAGTGGTTAAGGCGATGGACTGCTAATCCATTGTGCTGTGCACGCATGGATTCAAATCCCATCCTCATTGTGAACTTTGTATGTAAAACAGGACTGCTCAGATGACCCCTTTTCTCTAATGGAACGCTGACCAATATCCTTTGACTGACAACAGAAGGATGTAGTCTTGTTTCATGTTCTTCCAGAATTGAAAATGCTCTTTGTGTAAATGGTAAATTGCCTCGCTATTCAATATGAATTGAAATCTACAAACAATGCAGAAAACTCCTATCACAACAAATCACACAATACTAAAAGCCCTTCAAACCAGCTGTGAATAGACAGAATGTGAACAACTCTTTGTCACTGAGTTTCTTCACATGTTCAAAATGTCTTTAATCAAATATTAGCTCAGATTATAAATTAACTGTGTACATTGAACCTGTACCCGTTTGAGACAAGCTTTAAACCCGTGCACATTTTCGAGATTCGATATATGATATCATTTTGACATGTAAAAAAGTATCTAAAATACCGGAAAACCGCCGTTGAAAGAGAAGAAACACAGCTCGGTTAACAACGACCATGGCTGCAATGGTTTTAAATAGAGCAGTACGATACTCTTCAGAAAGGACTTTTACTTTAAGTTGGTTTAACACCTCTAGGGACACATTTGAGATAAAATGGAAAAGTTTTTCTTTCATGCTGGCAATGTTCTCATTTAGCTTACAGAAGAATGGCGTGTCTTAGAGGGCATTCAATTTAGATTGGTCAGACAGGTAGGACTTTTGCCATCCTACGAAAAGGAAAACCAAAACCTTCAATAAGTGACGGGAAAGGTTACAAATAGAACAAGTGTATGTGGCTATGATTGTTTAGCATGATGATTTTTGAATAGGTACTGTTCCAAAGCCATTTTCTGTGAAGGTAACCATGACATCTATAATCTCCACGAGAAACATTTTTAAATGGAGAACACAGGCATCAATCCCACTGCCTCTCGCATGCGAAGCAAGCGCTCTACCATTTGAGCTAATGTGTAAATGATAAATTGCCTGGCCATTAAACATGAATTGAAATCCACAAAAAATGCAGAAAACGCCTATCACACAACACTAAATGCACTGTGAACTAGCTTTTAATAGATGGGATGTGAACAACTAGTTGTCCCCGTGTGTGTTGACATGTGCAAAATGTCTTTAATTTGATCCTAGCTCAGATTTGAAATTATATGTGTGAATTGATCCTGAAAGGCATGTAACTGTTTACGACAAGCATCTACACCCGTCACATGTTCGATCCATATACATCATTTTGACATGCGCTGAACTATCTAAAATACCGGAAAACGGCAGTTGAAGAAGAAGCAGCACACCTCGGTTGTCAACAACCATGGCTGCAAAGGTTTTAAAAAAAGCGGTAAGATACTCTTCAGAAAGTCCTTTTAACTAGTGCCATTCATTGTGTAGAAGGGTAAACATTTGAGTCCAAAATTGGACAGTTTTGTTTCATGCTGGCAATGTTGTCATCTAACTTCCTTAAACGAGACGTAAGGTACTTCTACCCGTGACGTAAGGTACTTCTACCCGTGACGTAACGTGTGCGCAGTAATGACCCACGTTTGGAATAAGAGCTAACATTCACAGTGATAGGAATTACAATTGCCGTAACTCACCCGTCTAGATCGTAAGTAAATGTTGATCCGAATAAATGTGATCAGGTCAGAGTATACCCCATAGGGCATTTACAAGAAACATTTTTATTCTGGTCAGGCTTGTATTCCGATGACTTGTGTCCATGTAAAAATGGCCATGGACAACAGAAGAATGGCGTGTCTTAGAGGTTATTCAATTTAGATTGGTCAGACAGGTAGGACTTTTGCCATCCTACGAAAAGGAAAACCAAAACCTTCAATAAGTGACGGGAAAGGTTACAAATAGAACAAGTGTATGTGGCTATGATTTTTTAGCATGATGATTGTTGAATAGGTACTGTTAAAAAGCCATTTTCTGTGAAGGTAACCGTGACATCTACAATCGCCACGAGAATAAATTTTAAATGGAGAATGCAGGCATTGATCCCGCTGCCTCTCGCATGCGAAGCAAGCGCGAAAACCATTTGAGCTAATTCCCCTTACACAGCCTCAAAATATACCCACACAAAACGAAAAGATACACACGGGGAAAAGCTATGCTCAGTGCTACCGGCAAGATTATTTCTATCACACATTGAAAGAATTCTCTGATGAGGATGACGATCACACTTTCGACTGGTGAAGCTTGTAATGGGATGAAGTGGCCGAGTGGTTAAGGTGATGGACTGCTAATCCCTTTGTTGCTCTGCATGCATTGGTTTTAATATCGCATCCCATCTTGCGAACTGCCTATATAAAACAGGACACTCAGAGGACCCCCTTGATCCAGCTCTCTAATGAGACCACCTATCCAAAATGTACTGACTGACAACAAATAAGTTGGCTTCGTCACTTAATCTGTTTCATATGTCTTTCAAAAGAACATTCTCTTTGTTAAAATGATAAATTGCCTGGCCATTAAACATGAATTGAAATTTACAAACAATGCAGAAAACGCCTATCACACAACACTAAATGCACTGTGAACTAGCTTTTAATAGATGGGATGTGAACAACTAGTTGTCCCCGGGTGTGTTGACATGTGCAAAATGTCTTTAATTTGATCCGAGCTCAGATTTGAAATTATATGTGTGAATTGATCCTGAAAGGCATGTAACTGTTTACGACAAGCATCTACACCCGTCACATGTTCGATC
Source organism: Apricaphanius iberus (assembly GCA_028564705.1). Taxonomy (NCBI): domain Eukaryota; kingdom Metazoa; phylum Chordata; class Actinopteri; order Cyprinodontiformes; family Aphaniidae; genus Apricaphanius; species Apricaphanius iberus. The sequence continues at coordinate 45,728 of JAPXFQ010001499.1, read as the reverse complement.
CATATACATCCTTTTGACATGCGCCGAACTATCTAAAATACCGGAAAACGGCAGTTGAAGAAGAAGCAGCACACCTCGGTTGTCAACAACCATGGCTGCAAGGTTTTTTAAAAAGCGGTAAGATACTCTTCAGAAAGTCCTTTTACTTTTAGTTCTGTTAATGCTGCAAGGGAAACTTTTGAGTCTGAAATTGACAGGTTTTGTTTCATGCTGGCAATGTTGTCATCTAACTTCCTTAAACGAGACGTAAGGTACTTCTACCCGTGACGTAAGGTACTTCTACCCGTGACGTAACGTGTGCGCAGTAATGACCCACGTTTGGAATAAGATCTAACATTCACAGCGATAGAAATTACAATTGACGTAACTCACCCGTCTAGATCGTAAGTAAATGTTGATCCGAATAAATGTGATCAGGTCAGAGTATATCCCATAGGGCATTTACAAGAAACATTTTAATTCTGGTCAGGCTTGTATTCCGATGACTTGTGTCCATGTAAAAATGGCCATGGACAACAGAAGAATGGCGTGTCTTAGAGGGCATTCAATCTAGATTGGTCAGACTGGTAGGGCTTTTGCCATCCTACGAAAAGGAAAACCAAAACTTTCAATAAGCGACGGGAAAGGTTACAAATAGAATAAGTGTATGTGGCTATGATTGTTTAACATGATGATTGTTGAATAGGTACTGTTCCAAAGCCAATTTCTGTGAAGGTATACATGACATCTACAACAGGGATCCCCAGACCCAGGCCTCGACGGACCGTAGCCTGCAGGTTTCTTAGACGTGTCCCTGTCTCAACACACCAGAATCAAATAATGTTTCGTTAGCAGACCTGTGCTATGCTGAGGAGTGGCTAGAGAAATTGAAGTCAGCTGTTTGAACAAAAATGCATCATGTTAGCTGGTACGCACTGGCCCTTGAGGACCAACTGATTTACAAAGGAAACACCGACTAAATGGAGAATGCAGTGCATTGATTCCTTCTACCTCTCACATGCAAAGCGAGCGCTCTACCACTTGAGCTAATTCCCCATACACATCCCCAAAAATACCCAAAGAAATGGAATGGATACATCCAGTAAAAAGATATGCTCAGTACTTCTGGCAAGATTAATTCTATCACACATTGAAAGACTTCTCTGATGAGGATGACAACAAATCACACAACACTAAAGGCCCTTCAAACCAGCTGTGAATAGACAGAATGTGAACAACTCATTGTCACTGAGTTTCTTCACATGTGCAAAATGTCTTTAATCTGATATTAGCTCAGATTATAAATTAACTGTGTACATTGAACCTGTACCCGTTTGAGACAAGCATTTAAACCCGTCACCATGTTCGATCGATCTATATCATTTTGACATGCGCAGAAGTATCTAAAATACCGGAAAACCGCCGTTGAAAGAGAAGAAACACAGCTCGGTTGTCAACAACCATGGCTGCAATGGTTTTTAATAGAGCAGTACGATACTCTTCAGAAAGGACTTTTACTTTTAGTTGGTTTAACCGCCCTAGGGACACATTTGAGATAAAATGGAAACGTTTTTCTTTCATGCTAGCAATGTTCTCATTTAGCTTCCATAAATGAGACGTAGGGTACGTCTTCCCGTGATGAACTTAGGTGCGCAGTAATGACCCACATTTGGAAGAAGATCTAACATGCACAGCAATAGGAATTACAATTGCCGTAACTCGACCGGCTAGATCGTGAGTAAATGTTGATCCGAATAAGTTTGATCAGGTCAGAGTATACCGAATAGAGCATTTACAAGAAGCATTTTCATTCGGGTCAGGCTTTTGTTCCGATGACTTGTATTCATTTAAAAATTTCCATGGACGACAGAAGAATGTGGTGTTTGAGAGGGCATTTAATCTAGATTGGTCAGACAGGTAAGATTCTTGCCATCCTACGAAAAGGAAAACCAAAAGGTTAATTAAGCCGTGGTAAAGGTTACCAATAGCACAAGCGTATGTGTATGTGATAGTTGAGCAGGCATTGTTCCAAAGCCAATTTCTGTTAAGGTATACATGACATCTACAAAAGGGATACCCAAACCCAGGCCTCGACGGACAGTGGCCTGCAGGTTTCTTAGACGTGTCCCTGTTTCAACACACCAGAATCAAATAATGGTTCGTTAGCAGACCTCTGCTATGCTGAGGAGGAAATTAGAGAAATTGAATCAGCTGTGGTGGAACAAAAATGCATCTTTAGCTGGTAGGGCACTGGCCCTTGAGGACCACTGATTTACAAAGAAACACCACTAAATGGAGAATGCAGGCATTGATCCTGCTACCTCTCACATGCTAAGCGAGCGCTCTACCACTTGAGCTAATTCCCCATACACATCCCCCAACAATACCCAAAGAAAGGGAATGGATACATCCAGTAAAAAGATATGCTCAGTACTTCCGGCAAGATTAATTCTATCACACATTGAAAGACTTCTCTGATGAGGATGACGATCAGAGTTTTGCCTGGTGAAGCTTGTAATGGGAAGAAGTGGCCGAGTGGTTAAGGCGATGGACTGCTAATCCATTGTGCTCTGCACGCATGGTTTTAAATCCCATCCTCATCGTGAACTTCCTATTTAAAACAGAACTACTCAGAGGACCCCTTGATCCATCTCTCTAATGGACTACCATCCAAAATCTTTTGACTGACAACAGAAGAATGTTGGCTTCTTCACTTAATCTTGTTTCATATTGTTCAAGAATTGAACATTCTCTTTGTGTAAATGATAAATTGCCTGGCCATTAAACATAAATTGAAATCTACAAACAATGCAGAAAACGCCTATCACACAACACTAAATGCACTGTGAACTAGCTTTTAATAGATGGGATGTGAACAACTAGTTGTCCCCGGGTGTGTTGACATGTGCAAAATGTCTTTAATTTGATCCTAGCTCAGATTTGAAATTATATGTGTGAATTGATCCTGAAAGGCATGTAACTGTTTACGACAAGCATCTACACCTGTCACATGTTCGATCCATATACATCATTTTGACATGCGCCGAACTATCTAAAATACCGGAAAACGGCAGTTGAAGAAGAAGCAGCACACCTCGGTTGTCAACAACCATGGCTGCAAAGGTTTTTTAAAAAGCGGTAAGATACTCTTCAGAAAGTCCTTTTACTTTTAGTTGTGTTAATACCGCAAGGGAAACATTTGAGTCCGAACTGGACAGGTTTTGTTTCATGCTGGCAATGTTTTCATCTAACTTCCTTAAACGAGACGTAAGGTACTTCAACCCGTGACGTAACATTTGTGCGCAGTAATGACCCACGTTTGGAATAAGATCTTACATTCACAGCGATAGAAATTACAATTGACGTAACTCACCCGTCTAGATCGTGAGTAAATGTTGATCCGAATAAATGTGATCAGGTCAGAGTATACCCCATAGGGCATTTACAAGAAACATTTTTATTCTGGTCAGGCTTGAATTCCGATGACTTGTGTCCATGTAAAAATGGCCATGGACAACAGAAGAATGGCGTGTCTTAGAGGGCATTCAATCTAGATTGGTCAGACAGGTAGGACTTTTGCCATCCTACGAAAAGGAAAACCAAAACCTTCAATAAGTGACGGAAAAGGTTACAAATAGAACAAGTGTATGTGGCTATGATTGTTTAGCATGATGATTTTTGAATAGGTACTGTTCCAAAGCCATTTTCTGTGAAGGTAACCATGACATCTACAATCTCCACGAGAATAAATTTTAAATGGAGAATGCGGGCATCGATCCCGCTGCCTCTCGCATGCGAAGCAAGCGCTCTACCATTTGAGCTAATTCCCCTTACACAGCCTCAAAATATACCCACACAAAACGAAAAGATACACACAGGGAAAAGCTATGCTCAGTGCTACCGGCAAGTTTATTTCTCACACATTGAAATAATTCTCTGATGAGGATGACGATCACACTTTCGACTGGTGAAGCTTGTAATGGGATGAAGTGGCCGAGTGGTTAAGGCGATGGACTGCTAATCCATTGTTCTCCGCACGCATGGGTTTAAATCCCATCCTCATCTTGAACTTCCTATTTAAAACAGGACTACTCAGAGGACCCCTTGATCCATCTCTCTAATGGACCACCATCCAAAATTGTTTGACTGACAACAGAAGAATGTTGGCTTCTTCACTTAACCTTGTTTCATATTGTTCAAGAATGGAACATTCTGTTTGTGTAAATGATAAATTGCCTGGCCATTAAACATGAATTGAAATTTACAAACAATGCAGAAAACGCCTATCACACAACACTAAATGCACTGTGAACTAGCTTTTAATAGATGGGATGTGAACAACTAGTTGTCCCCGGGTGTTTTGACATGTGCAAAATGTCTTTAATTTGATCCTAGCTCAGATTTGAAATTATATGTGTGAATTGATCCTGAAAGGCATGTAACTGTTTACGACAAGCATCTACACCCGTCACATGTTCGATCCATATACATCATTTGACATAAGCCGAACTATCTAAAATACCGGAAAACGGCAGTTGAAGAAGAAGCAGCACACCTCGGTTGTCAACAACCATGGCTGCAAGGTTTTTTAAAAAGCGGTAAGATATTCTTCAGAAAGTCCTTTTACTTTTAGTTCTGTTAATACTGCAAGGGAAACTTTTGAGTCCGAAATTGACAGGTTTTGTTTCATGCTGGCAATGTTGTCATCTAACTTCCTTAAACGAGACGTAAGGTACTTCTACCCGTGACGTAAGGTACTTCTACACGTGACGTAACGTGTGCGCAGTAATGACCCACGTTTGGAATAAGAGCTAACATTCACAGCGATAGGAATTACAATTGCTGTAACTCACCCGTCTAGATCGTAAGTAAATGTTGATCCGAATAAATGTGATCAGGTCAGAGTATATCCCATAGGGCATTTACAAGAAACATTTTCATTCTGGTCAGGCTTGTATTCCGATGACCTGTGTCCATGTAAAAATGGCCATGGACAACAGAAGAATGGCGTGTCTTAGAGGGCATTCAATCTAGATTGGTCAGACCTAGGCGCCAGCACGAGCGGCAGCCTCTCTAGCAGCTCCGTGTACTCACACACTTTTCCTCCTTACTATTTTTTTTTTTTTATTTCGTGGTATTTTTGTTACTTTCTTGGTTCTCTAGAAAGGTATTACTCTATCCTATGGATATGGATTCTTCTAAGCCGAGACACGTTTACTCGAGGAACTTTCTACACGCTCTGAGAGCAAAGTCCCGCATCGGTGTGGTTCCATGTTTACCTGAGGAGGTAAGGAAGCCGTACCGAGGCTGCAGAGCCGGCGCCTTGCTAAAAGCTAAGCGGCTAGCAAAGAAGGGGAGATACAAGCCTCCGGTACCGTCGATGATCATGGGAAACGTTAACTCACTACCGAATAAGATCGACGAACTGGCTGTGCTGACAAAGAATGTCAAGATCTACAGGGAGTGCAGTTTACTGTGCCTCACTGAATCGTGGCTAACAGCTAGCATCCCAGATGCTAACGTGGAGCTAGCGGGCTTCAGCACAGTCAGAGCGGACAGAGACGCTAGAGCCTGCGGGAAGCGCAAAGGCGGAGGACTCGCACTGTATGTAAACAAACGGTGGTGTAATCCTGGGCATGTGAGCGTTAAAATATCCCACTGTTGCAAGGACATTGAACTCTTGGCTGTAAGTTTACGTCCCTACTACGTGGCGCGGGAGTTCAGCCACGCCATTGTTGTCACTGTGTACATTCCTCCGCGCGCCGACGCGGAGGCGGCGTGTGACGTCATACATAGCGCTGTAGCTAAACTACAAACTCAGCATCCTGAGGCTCTAATGCTTATCTCTGGGGACTTCAACCATACTACACTGGAAAAAACACTGACTGCTTTCCACCAGTATGTGAACTGTAACACCAGGGGAAATAAGACTTTAGATCTGATGTATGCAAACGTCAAGGATGCATACAGTGCCACCCCCCTGCCTGCACTGGGGAAAGCAGACCACAATCTCGTCCTGCTCAAACCTCACTACACACCAAAAGTGAGGTGGTCACAAATAACCACACGCTCATTCAGGAAGTGGTCTCCTGAAGCTGAGCAGGCTCTGAAAGACTGCTTTGAAGTGGGGGGGGGGTGGGGACAGGAGAACACAACTTGTGAGTGTGGTGTCTAGGGGGGGGACCACACACAACACACCATGTTGGGGGCAACCCCCCCCACCCCCACACCCCCACCCCCAACATAACACGACTGGGACGCATTGCAGGAGTCTCACAATGACAACATGGAGGAGATGGTTGACTGCACAACGGACTATATAAACTTCTGTATGGACGTTGTTGTTCCAGTAAGAACTGTGCGCTGCTTCGCTAATAACAAGCCCTGGATAACCAGTGACATCAAAGGCCTCCTGAACCAGAAGAAGAAGGCCTTCAGAGATGGTGACACACAGGAGCTCAAGCGGATACAGAAGGAACTCAGAATCCAGCTCAGAGAGGGGAAGGAGCAATACAGAAGGAAAATAGAACAGAGGATGCAGAACAACAGCATGAGGGAGGTATGGGAGGGGATGAAGACCATCACTGGCTGCAGCTCAAAGAAAGGAGCCCCCATTGAGGCTGATGTGGGAAGAGCAAACCAGTTAAACCAGTCTTTTAATAGGTTTGATCTCCCTGCACCTACGAGCACAGCAACCCCCACCCACCCAACCCCACAAGCCATCTCCAGAGGAGGACACCTCCCCTCCCCCACTCACACCACCCACCATCACAGCAGCTCAGGTATGTGGAGAGCTGAGGAGGCTACGCCCCGGCAAAGCTACAGGTCTAGATGGGGTCTCCCCCAGACTACTGAAGACCTGTGCGCAGGAACTGGGACACCCCCTACAGCGTATCTTCAACCTGAGCCTGGGACAGGGGAGGGTCCCCCAGCTGTGGAAGACATCCTGCATCATTCCAGTCCCCAAGAAACCACATCCTGGGGAGCTGAACGACTTCAGGCCGTTCGCCCTGACGTCCCATGTGATGAAGACCATGGAACGGCTGCTGCTCCATCACCTGAGGCAACAGACCCACCACGCTCTCGACCCTCTGCAGTTCGCTTACAGAGAGAAGGTTGGAGTGGAGGATGCCATCATCTTCTTGCTTCACCGCTCTCTCTCTCACCTGGACAGAGGCAGTGATGCTGTGAGGATTACATTTTTGGACTTCTCGAGCGCCTTTAACACCATCCAGCCTCTGCTCCTCAGGCACAAACTGACAGGAATGGGAGTAGGATCAGACCTGGTGGCATGGATTACAGACTATCTGACCGGCAGACCTCAGTACGTTCGACTGGGGGACTGCAGGTCCGACACTGTTACCAGCAACACTGGAGCACCGCAGGGAACTGTGCTCTCTCCGGTCCTGTTCACCCTGTACACGTCTGACTTCCAGTACAACTCGGAGCTCTGCCACGTGCAGAAGTTCGCGGACGACACAGCTATCGTTGGCTGTATCAGGAGTGGACAGGAGGAGGAATACAGGGAGTTGATCCAACGTTTTGTCACGTGGTGCGACTTTAACCACCTGCTCCTAAACGCCACAAAGACCAAGGAGATGGTGGTGGACTTTAGGAGAATCAGGCCGCACCTTTAGCCTGTCAACATCAAAGGTGAATGTGTGGAGGTGGTTCACACCTACAAATACCTGGGAGTGCAGCTGGATGACAAACTGGACTGGACTGCCAACACAGACGCCCTGTACAGGAAAGGACAGAGCCGTCTGTACTTCCTCAGAAGGCTGGCGTCCTTCAACATCTGCAAGAAGTTGCTACAGATCTTCTACCAGTCTGTAGTTGCGAGCGCCCTCATGTACGCAGTGGTGTGTTGGGGGGGCAGCCTCAAGAAGAAAGACGCTGGACACCTGAACAAACTGGTGAGGAAGGCAGGTACTGTTGTTGGCACAGAGCTGGACAGCCTTACATCTATGGCAGATAAACGGACTCTGAACAGGCTACTGTCCATCATAGACAGTCCACACCATCCACTGCACAACGCCATCTCCAGGCAGAGGAGCAGCTTCAGTATCAGACTGCTGTCATTGTCCTGCTCCACTGACAGACTGAAGAAATCGTTCCTCCCCCACGCCATGCGGCTCTTCAACAACTCTAGGGGGAGGGCGATAAAATCAACCATAGAACACTGGACTTAATGCTAATCACACCATGCACCTTCGGTCACACATGCACTTTATCATACACACAGATCTACAAGTTGGACTCTAAGTATGTACAAACTGACCATTACTCAAGTGTTTCCGTATACTGACAACTGCACAACTGCACCTGAACTGGACTGGCAGACATTATACTTTTTTATACCATTATATTTTACCTTAGTTCTTCTTTTAAATTTTTATATTGTATTTTCCCTGCATGCCCCTGTGTTCCCGTAAGCTGCTGGAACTGTGAATTTCTCTTGGAGATGAATAAAGTATCTATCTATCTATCTATCTATGGTAGGGCTTTTGCCATCCTACGAAAAGGAAAACCAAAACTTTCAATAAGCGACGGGAAAGGCTACAAATAGAATAAGTGTATGTGGCTATGATTGTTTAACATGATGATTGTTGAATAGGTACTGTTCCAAAGCCAATTTCTGTGAAGGTATACATGACATCTACAACAGGGATCCCCAGACCCAGGCCTCGACGGACCGTAGCCTGCAGGTTTCTTAGACGTGTCCCTGTTTCAACACACCAGAATTAAATAATGGTTCGTTAGCAGACCTGTGCTATGCTGAGGAGGAAATTAGAGAAATTGAATCAGCTGTGGTGGAGCAAGAATGTATCTTTAGCTGGTAGGGCACTGGCCCTTGGGGAGTTACAAAGAAACACCACTAAATGGAGAATGCAGGCATTGGTCCTGCTACCTCTCACATGCTAAGCGAGTGCTCTACCACTTGAGCTAATTCCCCATACACATCCCCAAAAATACCCAAAGAAAGGGAATGGATACATCCAGTAAAAAGATAAGCTCAGTACTTCCGGCAAAATTAGTTCTATCACACATTGAAAGACTTCTCTGATGAGGATGATGATCAGAGTTTTGCCTGATAAAGATCATAATGGGATGAGGTGGCCGTACCCCCCAGTTTCTGGTCTGCCTCCAAGGTCCAAACACATCCAAACACTTCCGAACAAGGTCCTAACAGGTCCGAACGAGGTCCGAACAGGTCCTAATGAGATCAAAGAGTTTCAAACGTATTCCGAACACAGTTCCTAACATAAAAAAGTCACGTGATGTAGGAGGGGGCGGGGTTATCTATTTCGAATGTCCGCCATGTTTTTCACCGCATCCCAGCCGAACACCCAAACAGAGAGTACATTTTGGGAAACGTGATTACTCTCAAAAAGCAACGGTACGTATAAGCCGAATGTCAAACCGTGTGACAAAACACTGTCCGATTTAGTTTGCCGTCCCAATAGCACGTAATTCAACTTGTATTTAAACTTCTTTGTTACGTAGCCGTTTTGTTAACGGAGCTTCTGCCCGTGATGGCGTCACTGTATACGCTTGCACTGTGTGGCGATGGTAATAATGTAGGTGGTATTACAAAATCAGAAGACGAATACTAGCTCTTTCATTCGTTTGCTTATCGTCAAAACTCAGCCGATGTGTCGGGGAACGCCTTAAGACGTTAAAGAACTGCGGAGTTTTATTATTCCTCAGTGGAACATTAATTTATTAGCTATCTGGCGTTTTCTCCATTCCGGTAATGGAGACTGGTTATGTGTTTTAGCTGAGCAGACAGATGTGTGCAGGTGTTTTAAACATGCTTAATTGAATCAAGCTTAATTTTTCGTCAGCAGAATATTTTACATACTTCATAATTATAATCATGATAGTAATAATTATTATTGCTTTATTTAGATGGTGCCATTTAAACCATACATTTACAAAGGGCTTCACACCAATAATAAAACTGTAATGCAAAACATGCATGCATAAATACATACATACATACATACATAAACTCCACTCTGTCTGATTGTACAAATAGCTTGACATTAACCTGTTTTATATTTAATGTTTGTAGATGACTAAGACAGGGAAACCAGACACTTACTGGAAGGACATCTGTGTAAAATATGCCCAGGGCCAGTACCATTTTACAACTGGCAAACGTCCAGGGGCCAAGAAATGGAAAAAGGCCCTGGAGAGGATAGATGCCTGTCCCCTGCAGAGCCACATAAAGGATCTGTTTGGGAGAAGCCTTCTGTGCTCCTGTGGATTCCATAAGGTAGGTTCCCAAGAAGTCCCCAGTCACTGGATTAAATGACTACAGACCAGTTGCCCTAACATCTGTGGTCATGAAATCCTTTGAGCGTCTGGTACTGACCCACCTGAAGGACATCACAGATCCCCTGCTAGACCCCCTGCAGTTCGCCTACAGATCAAACAGGTCAGTGGATGATGCCGTCAACATGGCTCTACACTACATCCTGCACCATCTAGACTCTGCAGGTACCTACGCTCGGGTCCTGTTTGTGGACTTCAGCTCTGCGTTTAACACCATTGTCCCAGAGCTCCTCCACCAAAAACTGTCCCAGCTCACCGTGCCTCCATCCACCTGTCAGTGGATTACCAGTTTCCTGACTGACAGGAGGCAGCAGGTGAAACTGGGTAAGTTCACATCCAGCTCCCGTTCCCTCAGCATCGGCGCCCCCCAGGGATGTGTTCTCTCCCCACTGCTCTTCTCCCTTTACACCACTGACTGCACGTCGAGGGACCCTTCTGTGAAACTCCTGAAGTTTGCAGATGACACCACCGTCATTGGACTCATCCGCGACGGCGACGAGTCTGTGTACAGAAAGGAAGTGGAACAGCTGGTTCTCTGGTGCAGTCAGAACCACCTGGAGCTAAACCCGCTCAAAACTGTGGAGATGACAGTGGACTTCAGGAAGAGACCACCATCAACATCTCCTCTCATGATCCTCAACAAGCCAGTCCCCACAGTGGAGTCTTTCAGGTTCCTAGGATCCACCATCACACGGGACCTGAAGTGGACCTCACACATCAACATAATAAGGAAAAAGGCCCAGCAAAGGCTGTACTTTCTGCGTCAGCTCAGGAAGTTCAACCTGCCCCAGGAGCTGCTGATCATCTTCTACACAGCAATAGTCCAGTCTGTCCTGACCTCATCCATCTCTGTCTGGTTCGGATCCGCCACCAGGCAAGACAAGGACAGACTGCAGAGAACAGTCAGGACTGCAGAGAGGATCATAGGAACCGATCTTCCCTCCATTCAGGACCTATTCCGGGCCAGGGTCAGGAAGCGGGCCAGGAAAATCACCACTGACCCCTCACACCCTGGCCACAATCTGTTTAGGCTCCTCCCCTCAGGTCGGCGTTACAGAGCGTTGTACGCCAAAACCACCCGACACAAAAACAGTTTTTTCCCCCAGGCTGTCGCTCTGACGAACTCTGTCTAGTCACAGTGTGTGAGTGCACTCACATAACAATAAACTATAACTCTGCACTTCTGTACATACTCACTGTAAAATAACCCCAGCTTGGTGTATATATTATCCTTTATTATTTACGATCTGATATTTATTTGTATTTTTACTTATTTTTGTTCATATTTTTATTTTTTTTTTATTTTTTATTTTTTATTTCACTTATTCAAGTTCTGTACTGGAGGAAAAAGTTTGCCGGAGTCAAATTCCTTGTATGTGACATACTTGGCCAATAAACTGATTCTGATTCTGATTCTGATTCTGAATGATTTACTAAGTCCCTATGAGTCACTGTAGCATGTGGATATATTATATATATATATATATATATATATATGTATGTATGCTATATGTATGCTGATATATATATGCATAATTCTGTAGGGAGCAGTTAGTGTAGGATTCTTAAGCTTGGTTTATGCTTGACGCATCTGTGTGGTCCGCACGGCTGCACGCGGCCAAATTACGTAATTTCAGCAACCACGCCTCTCCGCGCGGCCACCCAAGTTTCTGCTCCACGCACCTAGTAAATTGTGTAACAATGTAGACGGTCCCGTGCAGAAAAAAAAGGCAAAGGTTCGTAAATACAGACATCTTTATGATTTGGCCAATAGAGATAACTGTGATCAACTGTGTTTTAATGGACGAGTGGACAGTATCCTTTTTCGTCTTTTTTCCTAAGTAAACAGCATAAAAGTTCTGCTTTGTTTAAGCTCACGGGTGTCGCCATCGTGTAAACAACAGTGATTACTACTTCTACTATGGTGTAGTGTTGTATACATAATGTAGAGCCCTACGCCACCCCCTACAGTCTTCAAGAATATTGGTTCTCAGCAGGGACAAGCCGCAAAAAGTATAAACGCTACTAGAAGGCGTCTTGGCCGGTTCCACACGTCGGAATGTACATGCGTCAAGCGTAAACCGAGCTTTAGTTGCATGTAGCAAGGCCCTCTTTTTGTACCCCCCCCCCAGCTAGCAGGTGTGTCATCAGCTGCTGGCTCCAGTAAGGCAGGAGAAGTTGAGACGGAGACAGGGCGAGTCCGAGTCGGCACAGAGGCAGGGAGAGGAGACAAAGAGAGAGGGGGAGTCCAAGACAACACAGAGGCAGGGAGACGATACACGGAAGCAGGGGGAGTACAAGACAACACAGAGGCAGGGACAGGAGACACTGAGACAAAAGGAGGCACAGAGGCAGGAGCATCAGTTGCAGGACAGGGGGTGCAGTGCTACAAGTGCAACAAGTTTGTAGAGGGAGAAAAATTCTCTGAACACCTCTCTGACCACCATACAGAGGAGATGTGTGACACCTGTGGGGCCAAGGTGCAGGGTACTGTTGGACTTTTAACCCACATCCAACTGGCTCACTATTCAGCATTCATGGTGCCATCACCACGGAAACCAACACCATCACCTCAGAAACCAACACCATCACTACGGAAACCAACACCATCATCACAGGACCCAACACCTTCAACACAGAAACCATCCCCACAGAAAACAACACCATCACAGCAATGGCCAACAATACTTGCACCAAAGCCAACACCATCTTTACTCCCTTCTTCCAGTAGCTCTGTCACATCACACCACACTGCCTCTCCGTCCATTAATTGGAAAGCTTTTCTTCCTGAACAGTTTAGAAAAGTAATCCAGGAAGCTGATCAGGTGTGGATTGCTAAGTGCCTCTATGAGCCTACAGGCCAGCTGAAGAATAAAATCAAGGCCTGCTGGTTTCATCCACCACTGGAACCCAAACCATCTCCTCCTGAGCCTGGGTGGTACTACCGGCAGAGAATGTTTATCTGGGCACCAATGAGGATTTGGGGCATTCCACTCAAATGCCCACAGTGTTCCAGGAAAATGAACAGCTCTGGCATATATAGGAAGGTCAGGGAGGTGATTGATGTGGATAGCCGCTATTATCTAGTGGGGGGGGACTATCCACGTTGCAGCAAGTGCTCTCAGCCAGTCTGCCCATGGAGCCAGGACATTCTCACCCAGCTGGATGTGGCACACAGGAGCCTGTTCCCCGCTGTCCTCACAACACAGCTGGCTCTGGACAGAAAATGTATTTCTTTCCTGAAGCCGAGGACCAGTGGTAACAGTTCCTCCTACCTCCAGTCTGCAGTAGAGGAAGCGCATAGCGAGGAGTGGGCACGTCAGACCATCCGCTACCTTTCAGACTGTGAGCGCCATATGAAGATGTCTACCTTCGTCCCCTCTGCAGCTGTCCATCTTCCTCCACCACCTTTCAGACCCCTTCCACTTGCCCAGTGGTTTGAGACTGTCCACTCCAACGACATTCTCAGCCATTTGAATGAGATGAAGGGAGTGATCACTTCTACCTATGGTAGAATTCTCAAGATGGATTCAACAAAGAAGGTTAGGGTTTAATGTTACAGTAAATAATATAGAAAATAGAACATGTACAATAACAAACAAAACAGTAAACGGGTTTACTTTTTAGTGGGGCAATGTCTTCAGTTTTTTTTTTTTAAGTATTGATTGTTTTACAGATCACCAAGAAGCTGGGTGGTGCGATTGGGGACAGTGCTGCATGGATGACAAACATCGGCAACGAGTTTGGCCAGGTTCTGAATTCGGTTCTGACGACGGGTGAAGGTGCAGGGTTGGAAGAATTGTGCCAAGGGATCGTCACCCGTTACAAGAATGCGGGCCAAGCTGAACCTCAGGTCATCTATGTCGATCGGGACTGCTGCAGCCAGTCGGGTGGGTGGAGTTTGCTTCTTTATCAAATATACGCGTAACAAACTGTGACACAAACACACACACATACACAAACAAACACACAGCTATTTGTATTAAATGTGTTTATTTGTATTTTATTACACTCCTGCCACGTGGGGGTGTAGTGGTACTGATCACAAAGATCAGTTACACCTGGGTTAATCAGATGGTAATGCAATGTAATTATTTAATAATAATAATAATAATAATAATGTAAGAGGAGCAGCCTTAAGTTCAGGAAGTAGTGCAGCTATGCATAGAGCTAACTGGGCAGCACTTAATAGGGTGTTCTGGTCTATGTATTTATTAATGGTTGTTTTTCACAGGTGTGTCTTCTGTGGTTAAACTGTTTCACCCATGGAAGTCTGCGGTGCGCTTGGACAGCTTCCATTTTATGCGGCGCTTTAACTGCGGCCTCACTACAGAACACCACCCTCTGTATGGCATCTTTTGTGCAAAGCTTTCCTCCTGCATTTTTGAATGGGACCAAGAGGATGTGAAACGCCTGAAGGAAGCCAAGAAAGCAGAGTGGATGAGCAGCCACAGCGGACATGCTCCCACTGAGGAGCAACTCATGGCGACCATAAGCCCAAGGGAGCTGCGCAGGCACTGCAGAAGGAGGATACGTGGTGTAGAGGAGATTCGGCGCATGATTTCAGGGCTGCTGGAATCAGTGTGGGAGCTGACTGACACCACAGGGCTGCGTCTGGTGAGCCATGACAGCATGCGACATGTGTGGGAGGTGCAGCAGAAACACCTGGAGTGCCTCCAAGACCCCGCAGGTGTTAAACTGTACACAAAGGTGGGGACACTCCAGAAGGGCGGCAAAGAGCTGGACATCCTTAGGTGTGGTAGGGGGTCCTCTTCCCTGGAGAGTTTTCACAGACATCAGTGTGCTTTCATTCCAGGTACGTCCGCATCAAGACACATTGTGTTGTATGTCTTTTCTTAATGTTTTTTTATATGTTATGACAGAGAATGTGTTGTAAATATTCAAAATAAAACAGTTACCACTTTCGGGTATTCATATCTATATGTATGTGTACTTTACAACTGAACAGAGTATTTTGTTTCTTAGGCTGGCGATGCAATGCAGTCCACATGCAAATGTACATGCTGGAGGGAGCATCAAGGTGGAACATGGGCCGGGCCAGGGAGGCATTAGCTGTGGAGGGGGCCTCAACCCTCAGAACCTTCGATGTTCAACTGATGTCCCACCTCAACAGCATGAGCCAGCGGGTCCTTGGTTGTGCTCTGGTTCCGGAGTTCACCCCACCTGGGAGACCTACTGGTAAGACAGATCTCAGAGCATCTTTAGTATTTAGTATCACTTCCCCTCTTTTTCTTAGGTACCTCCCTACTCACAGGATGACCATTTCTTGGGTGCAAAGTAGGAGATGGAGATGCATGTGCATGTCCTTTTTTCATCTTTGTGTTTGTACTGGTTACAGGGGAGCGCATTGCTGTGGAGTATCTATTGGCCCAGACCAATAAAGGTGACCTGCTTGCTCCAAAGCAGATGCCTGAAATCCCCTCCCAGGTGCTTGAGGATGAGGAGGAGTCAGATAATACAGGTGATCTTAGGACTGGTGATCCCCGGTATGAGGCTGAGTCAGAAACCACTCTCTGCCTGTCAGCTGAGCTTCCTCCAGAAGACCAGGTTTTGTTGGAGGGTGATGCTGAACCCGAACCCGTCGTCACAGAGGTACGTCACACTTTCTCTAACTCCTTACATAAAAACACAGTATTTAACAAAGTAGTAAATCTGGTTATATTTTAATAAGATAAAATCAGCATTGCTCACATAATAAGCACATTTTTTGCTTGTTTTTTCTTTTTCTCCATTATATCTTTTCAGACCAGCCAATGTGACTCGAGAGGCGTTACGGGATGGGAGGCAGTTGATGCTCTCGCAGCCTACCTGGTTGGCTTAAACCGAACAATCACGGCCTTGTCAGCCAACGAGGAGGCAAAAATAGTCCACCTCTACACGGCTCTCCATGCCATGGACAAAGCACCTTCAAGGTACAAAATAGCAATTATTTTGTTCACCATAATTAAACAAAAATTCCATGGAATGAATGAGGCACATGGATGTTTCTTCTGGGCATTTAGATATACCCAGAAGGCTAAGAAGAAGGGACGGGCATCAGGAGAACCGTGGAGAGCACCCAGGAAGCCTAGTGGCTCTGCTCCTGGACAGCAGGCGGCAGAGAGGTACTTAAACACAATTTTGTATCAGTTTGGTTCAATACAAATCACTGAATAAGAGACAGCCCATTTTATAGCCATCCCTGTTGGCATTGTCACCTGATTATTCATGACTACATCCTTGCTCACAGTCCAGACCATATCATCTTTCTCTCCCACAGACTATACATGATTCATGGCCAAGCAGCCCAGGACCCTGAATTACATCGGGTCAGCGAGTGTGTTTGTCTCAGACTTGCCAAAGAGTTTGAGCAAGCACGTAACAGGCCAAAAGATACAAAAGGAAAAACCATGCCCATCCCTCAGTCCATTGTCAGTGTTTACAGCCACATCAGACAGCTGCTGGAGGACAGCAGGGTTGTCCTGGACCAGACCAACTTGGCTCTAGTGCCAGTTAATAATACCACTGTCTCTTCATGGTGGGTGTTATTTGTTTTACCTTTCCCATACAGTGAAGACAGTATATAAAGATTTAACACAGGTCACATGTGTAAAATAATGAATGTTTGTCTTGTAGGCTGCTGAGGCGGGATAAGAGGAGGGACAGGGACATGTTGCTGCAAGGCACTGTCCTCCCCAAACAGCTGTCCCTGGCCAAGGACTCGCTCCCTGGGGTTAACACACTTCCGGCTGCCCCTGTGGAACATTTAAATAATGTAATGACATTTGAGGAGCCAGAAAATCACGAGGGAGAAGCTTTCCCCCGTGGGCGTGCTCTGCCGGCAAACAGGCCTATGTTCCATCCGCCATTTCTACCTCCCCCATTCCCTTCACAATTCCAGCAGGCTCCTCCATTCCAGCCTTCTCCTCCGTTCCAGCCTGGTCCTCCGTTCCAGCCTTTTCCATTCCAGCCTGCTCCTCCGTTCCAGCCTGCTCCATTCCAGCCTGCTCCTCCGTTCCAGCCTGCTCCTCCATTCCAGCCTGCTCCTTTGCTCCAGTCTGATCCGCCATTGCAGCAATGTCCTCCGTTGGAGCAAGTGTGTCCTCCAACTCAACCAAGGCAACGTGCCTGGAGACACCTTAAAGCTGCCCAAGAAGATGAGGAGCTAGTGGCTAGGGGCGAACCGCCAAAGAAAAGGCTGGTAAAGGAAAAATACCACTACACCTGCAAGGAGTGTGGCCAGGAGAAGAATAAAAGTACTGGACACACCCAGCTGAAGGGGAGGTGGTATTGCCCAGCCTCAGGACTGACCCTGGATCAGTGGAAGAACAGTTAAAGTCACTGTACCCGTGTTATCAGCCGTTACATGCTGGTATCGTTTTCAGTGTGAGTGCCTTCAGTTCAAGTGCCTGTCTCTCTGTTGTTTCTGTTTGTTTCTGTTACTGTGGTGACATGTTACAAGGTTATACTTTAACAATAAAGTATAATAATTTATTTGATCCAAGAACAGCCTTCACATTTTTAATTTCCTCTTGAAAAGGGAAACGGTTAGTGTCGTCCGAATGAACTAAGCCAGAATTACTCGCAGAATTATTTTACATTTATTCACAGAACCCAACACTCTTTGTCTCAAACAAAAATTTTTATTCATCTGTGCTGCACAGATACGTAGCTAGTCTCTCGAATAATTGGGTTTATCCAAAAAAGCAGGGGAAACATGATTGGACAGTTATTTACATTTATAGTTATACAATATTAATATATTGTTTTGGTGCATGCTGCCACCTACAGTAGGCTTTAGGAATGTCCAAAGCATTGTTGTGGATTGGGATGTCCCAGCATGGGTTAGAATCCCACAAGAGACATGAAAATTAAAGTTGTCATAAAGCTTGCAATAAGTGCAGAAGTGTGTAAACAATTTTGAGCAGATAGGAGAATATAGGGAAAAATGGATATAGTGTACGTTTTTCTCTTTTCTCCCTTTTTCCTTCTTCCCCTTCTTCCCCCTTTCCTTTCTCCCCCCCCCCCCCCACGTAAGAGACTATTCTTGCCCAGCTTTGGCGCAGTGGTTAAGGCGATGGACTGCTAATCCATTGTGCTATGCATGCATGGGTTCAAATCCCATCCTCATTGTGAACTTTGTATGTAAAACAGGACTACTCAGATGATCCCTTTTCTCTAATGGAACGCTGACCAATATCCTTTGACTGACAACAGAAGGATGTAGTCTTGTTTCATGTTCTTCCAGAATTGAAAATGCTCTTTGTGTAAATGGTAAATTGCCTCGCTATTCAATATGAATTGAAATCTACAAACAATGCAGAAAACTCCTATCACAACAAATCACACAATACTAAAAGCCCTTCAAACCAGCTGTGAATAGACAGAATGTGAACAACTCATTGTCACTGAGTTTCTTCACATGTGCAAAATGTCTTTAATCAAATATTAGCTCAGATTATAAATTAACTGTGTACATTGAACCTGTACCCGTTTGAGACAAGCATTTAAACCCGTCACATGTTCGATCGATCTATATCATTTTGACATGCGCAGAAGTATCTAAAATACCGGAAAACCGCCGTTGAAAGAGAAGAAACACAGCTCGGTTGTCAACGACCATGGCTGCAATGGTTTTAAATAGAGCAGTACGATACTCTTCAGAAAGGACTTTTACTTTTAGTTGGTTTAACACCTCTAGGGACACATTTGAGATAAAATGGAAAAGTTTTTCTTTCATGCTGGCAATGTTCTCATTTAGCTTCCATAAATGAGACGTAGGGTACGTCTTCCCGTGATGAACTTATGTGCGCAGTAATGACCCACATTTGGAAGAAGATCTAACATGCACAGCAATAGGAATTACAATTTCCGTAACTCGACCGGCTAGATCGTGAGTAAATGTTGATCCGAATAAGTGTGATCAGGTCAGAGTATACCGAATAGAGCATTTACAAGAAGCATTTTCATTCCGGTCAGGCTTTTGTTCCGATGACTTGTATTCATTTAAAAATGGCCATGGACGACAGAAGAATGTGGTGTTTGAGAGGGCATTCAATCTAGATTGGTCAGACAGGTAAGATTCTTGCCATCCTACGAAAAGGAAAACCAAAAGGTTAATTAAGCCGTGGGAAAGGTTACCAATAGCACAAGCGTATGTGTATGTGATTGTTGAGCAGGCATTGTTCCAAAGCCAATTTCTGTTAAGGTATACATGACATCTACAACAGGGATCCCCAAACCCAGGCCTCGACGGACAGTGGCCTGCAGGTTTCTTAGACGTGTCCCTGTTTCAACACACCAGAATCAAATAATGGTTCGTTAGCAGACCTCTGCTATGCTGAGGAGGAAATTAGAGAAATTGAATCAGCTGTGGTGGAACAAAAATGCATCTTTAGCTGGTAGGGCACTGGCCCTTGAGGACCACTGATTTACAAAGAAACACCACTAAATGGAGAATGCAGGCATTGATCCTGCTACCTCTCACATGCTAAGCGAGCGCTCTACCACTTGAGCTAATTCCCCATACACATCCCCAAAAATACCCAAAGAAAGCGAATGGATTCATCCAGTAAAAAGATATGCTCAGTACTTCTGGCAAGATTAATTCTATCACACATTGAAAGACTTCTCTGATGAGGATGACGATCAGAGTTTTGCCTGGTGAAGCTTGTAATGGGAAGAAGTGGCCGAGTGGTTAAGGCGATGGACTGCTAATCCATTGTGCTCTGCACGCATGGTTTTAAATCCCATCCTCATTGTGAACTTCCTATTTAAAACAGGACTACTCAGAGGACCTCTTGATCCATCTCTCTAATGGACCACCATCCAAAATCGTTTGACTGACAACAGAAGAATGTTGGCTTCTTCACTTAACCTTGTTTCATATTGTTCAAGAATTGAACATTCTCTTTGTGTAAATGATAAATTGCCTGGCCATTAAACCTGAATTGAAATCTACAAACAATGCAGAAAACGTTCCAAAGCCAATTTCTGTGAAGGTATACATGACATCTACAA
This sequence comes from Apricaphanius iberus, assembly GCA_028564705.1. Classification (NCBI taxonomy): domain Eukaryota; kingdom Metazoa; phylum Chordata; class Actinopteri; order Cyprinodontiformes; family Aphaniidae; genus Apricaphanius; species Apricaphanius iberus. The sequence goes on along the minus strand of JAPXFQ010001499.1, from coordinate 25,388 downwards.
CAGGGATCCCCAGACCCAGGCCTCGACGGACAGTGGCCTGCAGGTTTCTTAGACGTGTCCCTGTTTCAACAGTCAAATTGAATAAGCTGTGGTGGAACAAGAATGTATCTTTAGCTGGTAGGGCACTGGCCCTTGGGGAGTTACAAAGAAACACCACTAAATGGAGAATGCAGGCATTGATCCTGCTACCTCTCACATGCTAAGCGAGCGCAAAACCACTTGAGTTAATTCCCCATACACATCCCCAAAAATACCAAAAGAAAGGGAATGGATACATCCAGTAAAAAGATATGCTCAGTACTTCCGGCAAGATTAATTCTATCACACATTGAAAGACTTCTCTGATGAGGACGACCATCAGAGTTTTGCCTGGTAAAGAACATAATGGGATGAGGTGGCCGAGTGGTTAAGGCAATGGACTGCTAATCCATTGTGCTATGCACGCATGGGTTCAAATCCCATCCTCATCGTGAACTTTGTATGTAAAACAGGACTACTCAGATGATCCCTTTCCTCTAATGGAACGCTGACCAATATACTTTGACTGACAACAGAAGGATGTAGTCTTGTTTCATGTTCTTCCAGAATTGAAAATGCTCTTTGTGTAAATGGTAAATTGCCTGGCTATTCAATATGAATTGAAATCTACAAACAATGCAGAAAACTCCTATCACAACAAATCACACAACACTAAAAGCCCTTCAAACCAGCTGTGAATAGACAGAATGTGAACAACTCATTGTCACTGAGTTTCTTCACATGTTCAAAATGTCTTTAATCAAATATTAGGTCAGATTATAAATTAATTGTGTACATTGAACCTGTACCCGTTTGAGACAAGCATTTAAAACCATCACATGTTCGATCGATCTATATCATTTTGACATGTGCAGAAGTATCTAAAATACCGGAAAATCGCCGTTGAAAGAGAAGAAACACAGCTCGGTTTTCAACGACCATGGCTGCAATGGTTTTAAATGGAGCAGTACGATACTCTTCAGAAAGTCCTTTTACTTTTAGTTGTGTTAATAAAGCAAGGGAAACTTTTGAGTCCGAAATTGACAGGTTTTGTTTCATGCTGGCAATGTTGTCATCTAACTTCCTTAAACGAGACGTAAGGTACTTCTACCCGTGACGTAACGTGTGCGCAGTAATGACCCACGTTTGGAATAAGAGCTAACATTCACAGCGATAGGAATTACAATTGCCGTAACTCACCCATCTAGATTGTAAGTAAATGTTGATCCGAATACATGTAATCAGGTCAGAGTATACCCCATAGGGGATTTACAAGAAACATTTTCATTCTGGTCAGGCTTGTATTCCGATGACTTGTGTCCATGTAAAAATGGCCATGGACAACAGAAGAATGGCGTGTCTTAGAGGGCATTCAATTTAGATTGGTCAGACAGGTAGGACTTTTGCCATCCTACGAAAAGGAAAACCAAAACCTTCAATAAGTGACGGGAAAGGTTACAAATAGAACAAGTGTATGTGGCTATGATTGTTTAGCATGATGATTGTTGAATAGGTACTGTTAAAAAGCCATTTTCTGTGAAGGTAACCGTGACATCTACAATCGCCACGAGAATAAATTTTAAATGGAGAATGCGGGCATCGATCCCGCTGCCTCTCGCATGCAAAGCAAGCGCTCTACCATTTGAGCTAATTCCCCTTACACAGCCTCAAAATATACCCACACAAAACGAAAAGATACACACAGGGAAAAGCTATGCTCAGTGCTACCGGCAAGATTATTTCTATCACACATTGAAATAATTCTCTGATGAGGATGACGATCACACTTTCGACTGGTGAAGCTTGTAATGGGATGAAGTGGCCGAGTGGTTAAGGCAATGGACTGCTAATCCATTGTGCTCTGCACGCGTGGGTTTAAATCCCATCCTCATCGTGAACTTCCTATTTAAAACAGGACTACTCAGAGGACCCCTTGATCCATCTCTCTAATGGACCACCATCCAAAATCGTTTGACTGACAACAGAAGAATGTTGGCTTCTTCACTTAACCTTGTTTCATATTGTTCAAGAATTGAACATTCTCTTTTGTAAATGATAAATTGCCTGGCCATTAAACATGAATTGAAATCTACAAACAATGCAGAAAACGCCTTCACACAACACTAAATGCACTGTGAACTAGCTTTTAATAGATGGGATGTGAACAACTAGTTGTCCCCGGGTGTGTTGACATGTGCAAAATGTCTTTAATTTGATCCTAGCTCAGATTTGAAATTATATGTGTGAATTGATCCTGAAAGGCATGTAACTGTTTACGACAAGCATCTACACCCGTCACATGTTCGATCCATATACATCATTTTGACATGCGCCGAACTATCTAAAATACCGGAAAACGGCAGTTGAAGAAGAAGCAGCACACCTCGGTTGTCAACAACCATGGCTGCAAAGGTTTTAAATAAAGCGGTAAGATACTCTTCAGAAAGTCCTTTTACTTTTAGTTCTGTTAATACCGCAAGGGAAACATTTGAGTCCGAATTGGACAGGTTTTGTTTCATGCTGGCAATGTTGTCATCTAACTTCCTTAAACAAGACGTAAGGTACTTCTACCCGTGACGTAACGTGTGCGCAGTAATGACCCACGTTTGGAATAAGAGCTAACATTCACAGCGATAGGAATTACAATTGCCGTAACTCACCCGTCTAGATCGTAAGTAAATGTTGATCCGAATAAATGTGATCAGGTCAGAGTATATCCCATAGGGCATTTACAAGAAACATTTTCATTCTGGTCAGGCTTGTATTCCGATGACTTGTGTCCATGTAAAAATGGCCATGGACAACAGAAGAATGGCATGTCTTAGAGGGCATTCAATCTAGATTGGTCAGACTGGTAGGGCTTTTGCCATCCTACGAAAAGGAAAATCAAAACTTTCAATAAGCGACGGGAAAGGTTACAAATAGAATAAGTGTATGTGGCTATGATTGTTTAACATGATGATTGTTGAATAGGTACTGTTCCAAAGCCAATTTCTGTGAAGGTATACATGACATCTACAACAGGGATCCCCAGACCCAGGCCTCGACGGACCGTAGCCTGCAGGTTTCTTAGACGTGTCCCTGTTTCAACACACCAGAATAAAATAATGTTTCGTTAGCAGACCTGTGCTATGCTGAGGAGGAAATTAGAGAAATTGAATAAGCTGTGGTGGAGCAAGAATGTATCTTTAGCTGGTAGGGCACTGGCCCTTGGGGAGTTACAAAGAAACACCACTAAATGGAGAATGCAGGCATTGATCCTGCTACCTCTCACATGCTAAGCGAGTGCTCTACCACTTGAGCTAATTCCCCATTCACATCCCCAAAAATACCCAAACAAAGGGAATGGATACATCCAGTAAAAAGATAAGCTCAGTACTTCCGGCAACATTAGTTCTATCACACATTGAAAGACTTCTCTGATGAGGATGACGATCAGAGTTTTGTCTGGTAAAGATCATAATGGGATGAGGTGACCGAGAGGTTAAGGTGATGGACTGCTAATCCATTGTGCTCTGCACGCATGGGTTCAAATCCCATCCTCATCGTGAACTACCTATCTAAAACAGGACTACTCAAAGGACCCTTTGATCCCTCACTGTCCAATATTGTTTTGACAGAAGGATGTAGGCCTGTTTCATGTTATTTCAGAATTTAAAATGCTCTTTGTGTAAATGGTAAATTGCCTGGCTGTTCAATATGAATTGAAACCTGCAGACAACTCCTGTCACAACAATGCAAAAAACTCCTATCACAACACTAAATGCCTTTCAAACCAGCTGGGAACAGAAAGAATGTGAACAACTAATTGTCACTGAGTTTGTTTAGATGTGCACAAGGTCTTTAATATGATCGTAGCTCAGATTACAAATTAACTGTGTGCATTAAACCTGAAAGACATGTACCCGTTTAAGACAAAGCATTTGCCACCTGTCCACAATGTGATTCGAGATTATCGATATATATCATGTTTGACATGCTCAGAGGTATCTTTAAATACCGGAAAACGGCCGTTGAAAAAAGAAGAACACACTCGGTGTTCAACAACTATGGCTGACAATGGGTTCAAAATCTCCCAAAACTATTGCATCAGAAGTACTTTTTACTTTTAGTTGTTTAACTACCACTAGGACACATTTGAGTCGAAATGGACATTAGTGTTCATCTTGGCAGTTCTCATCTAGATTCCATAAATGAGACGTAGGGTACATCTACCCGTGACGTAACTTATGTGCGCAGTAATGACCCACATTTGGAAGAAGACCTATCATGCACAGTGATAGGAATTACAATTGTCGTAACTACACCGGCTAGATCGTAAGTAAATGGTGATCCGAATAAGTGTGATCAGGTCAGAGTATACCGAATAGAGCATTTACAAGAAGCATTTTCATTCCGGTCAGGCTTTTATTCCGATGACTTGTGTCCATTTAAAAATGACCATGGACGACAGAAGAATGTGATGTTTGAGAGGGCATTATATCCAGATTGGTCAGACAGGTAAGACTCTTGCCATCCTACGAAAAGGAAAACCAAAAGGTTCATTAAGCAGTTGGGAATGTTACCAATAGCACAATGATGTTTGATTGTTTTAGCAATAGTTGATTGTTGAGTAGAGCATTGTTCCAAAGCTCAATTCTCTAGAAAGGTAGTACATGCTTTTTTATCTCCTAATCTCCAAACCCAGGCCGCCATCTGACGGAATCCAGTAGCCCGCAGGTTGTATACGTGTCCCTGTTTGCAACCACACCAGAATCAAATAATGGTTCTTCATCAGACCCCTGCTATGCTGAGGAGGACGTTAGAGAAATTGAATCAGCTGTGGTGGAACAGAGATGCATCTGTAGCTGGTAGGGGACTGGCACTTGAGGACCACTGATTTTCAAAGAAACACCACTAGATGGAGAATGTGGGCATCGATCCCGCTACCTCTCACATGCTAAGCGAGCGCTCTACCACTTGAGCCAATTCCCCATAAACTTCCTCAAAAATACCCACACAAAGCAAACGGATACAACCAGTACAAATATATGCTCAGTTCTTCCGGCAAGATAAATTCTATCACACGTTTAAAAAGTTCTCTGATGAGGATGGTGATCACAGTTTCACCTGGTACACCTCAAAAAGGGATGAGGTGGCCGAGTGGTTAAGGCGATGGACTGCTAATCCATTGTGCTCTGCACACATGGGTTCAAATCCCATCCTCATTGTGAATACCTATGTAAAACAGGACTACTCAAAGGACCCTTTGATCCCTCACTGTCCAATATCGTTTGACAGAAGGATGTAGGCCTGTTTCATGTTCTTCCAGAATTTAAAATGCTCTTTGTGTAAATGGTAAATTGCCTGGCTGTTCAATATAAATTGAAATCTACAAAAAATGCAGAAAACTCCTATCACAACAAACCACACAACGATGCAAAAAACTCCTGTCACAACAAACCACACAACACTAAAAGCCTTTCAAACCAGCTGTGAAAAGACAGAATGTGAACAACTAATTGTCACTGAGTTTGTTTAGATGTGCACAAGGTCTTTAATATGATCGTAGCTCAGATTACAAATTAACTGTGTGCATTAAACCTGAAAGACATGTACCCGTTTAAGACAAGCATTTACACCCGTCACATGTTCGATCGATATATATCATTTTGACATGCGCAGAAGTATCTTAAATACCGGAAAACGGCCGTTGAAAAAGAAGAAACACAGCTCGGTTGTCAACAACTATGGCTGCAATGGATTCAAATAGAGCGGTACGATACTCTTCAGAAAGTACTTTTACTTTAAGTTGGTTTAACACCACTAGGGACACATTTGAGTCCCAAATGGACAGGTTTTGTTTCATGCTGGCAATGTTCTCATCTAGATTCCATAAATGAGACGTAGGGTACGTCTACCCGTGACGTAACTTATGTGCGCAGTAATGACCGATATTTGGAAGAGGACCTATCATGCACAGCGATAGGAATTACAATTGCCGTAACTCAACCGGCTAGATCGTAAGTAAATGTTAATCCAAATAAGTGTGATCAGGTCAGAGTATAACGAATAGAGCATTTACAAGAAGCATTATTTTTTTTTTTCATCCGGTCAACGTTTATTCCGATGACTGTGTCCATTTTAACAATGGGCCATAACAGACAGACAGAGATAGATGTGCAACATGGAAGAGGGCATTATATTCCAATTGGTCAACAGGTAAGACTCTTGCCATCCTACGAAAAAGGCAAACCAAAAGTTTCATTGAGGCAGTGGGGAAAGTTACAATAGGCACAAGTGTATATTGATTGTTTTAGCATGTTGGATTTTGTGAGGTAGCATTGTTCCAAAGCCAAGTTCTGAGAAGGTATACATATGACATCAACATCAGCAATCCCAGGCCTCGACGGACAGTAGCCCGCAGGTTTTATACGTGTCCCTGTTTCAACACACCAGAATCAAATAATGGTTCTTCATCAGACCCCTGCTATGCTGAGGAGGACGTTAGAGAAATTGAATCAGCTGTGGTGGAACAGAGATGCATCTGTAGCTGGTAGGGCACTGGCACTTGAGGACCACTGATTTACAAAGAAACACCACTAAATGGAGAATGCAGGCATCGATCCCACTACCTCTCACATGCAAAGCAAGCGCTCTTCCACTTGAGCTAATTCCCCATAAACTTCCTCAAAAATACCCACACAAAGCGAACTGAAACACCCAGTAAAAATATATGCCTACTACTTCCGGCACGATAAATTCTATCACACGTTGAAATAGTTCTCTGATGAGGATGATGATCACAGTTTCGCCTGGTAACCCTCAAAAAGGGATGAGGTGGCCAAGTGGTTAAGGTGATGGACTGCTAATCCATTGTGCTCTGCACGCATGGGTTCAAATCCCATCCTCATCGTGAACTACCTATGTAAAACAGGACTACTCAAAGGACCCTTTGATCCCTCACTGTCCAATATTGTTTGACAGAAAACAGAAAGATGAAGGCTTGTTTCATGTTCTTCCAGAATTTAAAATGCTTGTTGTGTAAATGGTAAATTGCCTGGCTGTTCAATATGAATTGAAATCTACAAAAAATGCAGAAAACTCCTATCACAACAAACCACACAAGAATGCAAAAAACTCCTGTCACAACAAACCACACAACACTAAATGCCTTTCAAACCAGCTGTGAGTTTGTTTACATGTGCACAATGTCTTTAATATGATCGTAGCTCAGATTACAAATTAACTGTGTGCATTAAACCTGAAAGACATGTACCCGTTTAAGACAAGCATTTACTCCCGTCACATGTTCGATCGATATATTTCATTTTGACATGCGCAGAAGTATCTAAAATACCGGAAAACGGCCATTGAAAAAGAAGAAACACAGCTCGGTTGTCAAAAACCATGGCTATAATGGATTTAAATAGAGCGGTACGATACTCTTCAGAAAGTACTTTTACTTTTAGTTGGCTTAACCCCCCTAGGGAAGTCATCCGACACTCGGCATAGGCGCCATGTTAAGCTTTAGGGATGGAGGACCGTTTTTTTCAAAAAATCCCCCCGCCCGCCGCGAGGGCCCGCCGGGGACGGGCCCCCCTTAGGAAATTAGCCGGGGCCCCTCCCCGCGAGCCCCCGCCGATCCCGCGCCTCTGGCCCCCCCGGGGGCCGCGTTGCGGATTTTCAAAGTCGCGCTGTTTCTTATGCCAAGCGGCAGCTGTGACAAAAGCGGCCACCAGGTGGAGCCTCCCGACCCGAATATCAGAATCCTATGCCATCCGTCAGAAACGGATGCCGAACGTCGGTGGAACCGTAACCGACGTTAGGCATCCGTCTCCCTCCGTGGAAACTTAATCCGAACGTCGGCGAAACGGGTTTTGGTCAGATTTGGGACTAAACGGTCGGCCCTGGCTCCGTGTAACCGTGCCGGAGGCCTCTGCGCCGGTATCATTGTACTCTGTGTGGGCCCCTGGGGCCGTACTGTAGTGCAGGCCCAGTCCTGGGCTTATGCAACCACGCCGGAGGCCTCTATGCTGGGCTAATCATGCACTTTGTGGGCCTGTGGAGCTACACTGTAGTCCCTGGCTTCATATAACCATGCTGGAGGCCTCTGTACTGGGGTTATTACACAGTGAAAGATCAGTGACATCACAACACTTACTTTACTGACACTTCCCTTAAGTCCCTATTACTGGCAAGTGATTCCAAAAGTCAGTCAGTATATTAGGGCTTTGACTGACATTTGCCTTAGGACCCCATTAAAGGAAACTGATGGTAAATTCCAATGGCCCCCACTGACGTTTGCCATCAGTTTCCCTTAATGGGGACTTAAGGGAAGTGTGAGTAAAGTCAGACTTAGATGAAACTGTTAGCCCTGGCTTCATGTACCCAGTCTGGAGGCCTCTATAATGGGGTCATTGTACTCTGTGTGGGCCCCTGGTGCTGTACTGTAGTCCAGGCCCAGTCTGGCTTCATGTACCCAGGGAGGAGGCCTCTATACTGGGTTAATAACACAGTGACAGGGCCCCTGGTGCTCTACTACACAGCAGGCCCAGCCCTGGCTTCATGTACCCAGGGAGGAGGCCTCTATACTGGGCTGCATAACCTCTGTGTGTGCCCCAGGTGCTCCACTGTACAGCAGGCCCAGCCCTGGCTTCATTTACCCAGGCTGCAGGCCTCTGTACTGGGATCATTACACAGTGACAGGTCAGTGACATCACAAAACTTACTTTACTGACACTTCCCTTAAGTCCCTATTACTGGCAAGTGATTCCAAAAGTCAGTCAGTATATTAGGGCTTTGACTGACATTTGCCTTAGGAACCCATTAAAGGAAACTGATGGTAAATTCCAATGGTCCCCACTGACGTTTGTCATCAGTTTCCCTTAATGGGGACTTAAGGGAAGTGTCAGTAAAGTCAGACTTAGATGAAACTGTTAGCCCTGGCTTCATGTACCCAGTCTGGAGGCCTCTATAATGGGGTCATTGTACTCTGTGTGGGCCCCTGGTGCTGTACTGTAGTGCAGGCCCAGTCTGGCTTCATGTAACCATGCTGGAGGCCTCTGTACTGTGGTCATTGTACTCTGTGTGGGCCCCTGGTGCTGTACTGTAGTGCAGGCCCAGTCTGGCTTCATGTACCCAGGGAAGAGGCCTCTGTACTGTGGTCATTGTACTCTGTGTGGGCCCCTGGTGCTGTACTGTAGTGCAGGCCCAGTCCTGGGCTTATGCAACCATGCTGGAGGCCTCTATGCTGGGCTAATCATGCACTGTGTGGGCCTGTGGAGCTACACTGTAGTCCCTGGCTTCATTTACCCAGGCTGCAGGCCTCTGTACTGGGATCATTACACAGTGACAGGTCAGTGACATCACAACACTTACTTTACTGACACTTCCCTTAAGTCCCTATTACTGGCAAGTGATTCCAAAAGTCAGTCAGTATATTAGGGCTTTGACTGACATTTGCCTTAGGACCCCATTAAAGGAAACTGATGGTAAATTCCAATGGCCCCCACTGACGTTTGCCATCAGTTTCCCTTGATGGGGACTTAAGGGAAATGTCAGTAAAGTCAGACTTAGATGAAACTGTTAGACCTGGCTTCATGTACCCAGTCTGGAGGCCTCTATAATGGGGTCATTGTACTCTGTGTGGGCCCCTGGTGCTGTACTGTAGTGCAGGCCCAGTCTGGCTTCATGTACCCAGGGAAGAGGCCTCTATACTGGGTTAATAACACAGTGACAGGGCCCCTGGTGCTCTACTACACAGCAGGCCCAGCCCTGGCTTCATGTACCCAGGGAGGAGGCCTCTATACTGGGCTGCATAACCTCTGTGTGTGCCCCAGGTGCTCCACTGTACAGCAGGCCCAGCCCTGGCTTCATTTACCCAGGCTGCAGGCCTCTGTACTGGGATCATTACACAGTGACAGGTCAGTGACATCACAACACTTACTTTACTGACACTTCCCTTAAGTCCCTATTACTGGCAAGTGGTTCCAAAAGTCAGTCAGTATATTAGGGCTTTGACTGACATTTGCCTTAGGAACCCATTAAAGGAAACTGATGGTAAATTCCAATGGTCCCCACTGACGTTTGTCATCAGTTTCCCTTAATGGGGACTTAAGGGAAGTGTCAGTAAAGTCAGACTTAGATGAAACTGTTAGCCCTGGCTTCATGTAACCATGCTGGAGGCCTCTGTACTGTGGTCATTGTACTCTGTGTGGGCCCCTGGTGCTGTACTGTAGTGCAGGCCCAGTCTGGCTTCATGTAACCATGCTGGAGGCCTCTGTACTGTGGTCATTGTACTCTGTGTGGGCCCCTGGTGCTGTACTGTAGTGCAGGCCCAGTCCTGGGCTTATGCAACCATGCTGGAGGCCTCTATGCTGGGCTAATCATGCACTGTGTGGGCCTGTGGAGCTACACTGTAGTCCCTGGCTTCATTTACCCAGGCTGCAGGCCTCTGTACTGGGATCATTACACAGTGACAGGTCAGTGACATCACAACACTTACTTTACTGACACTTCCCTTAAGTCCCTATTACTGGCAAGTGATTCCAAAAGTCAGTCAGTATATTAGGGCTTTGACTGACATTTGCCTTAGGACCCCATTAAAGGAAACTGATGGTAAATTCCAATGGCCCCCACTGACGTTTGCCATCAGTTTCCCTTGATGGGGACTTAAGGGAAATGTCAGTAAAGTCAGACTTAGATGAAACTGTTAGCCCTGGCTTCATGTACCCAGTCTGGAGGCCTCTATAATGGGGTCATTGTACTCTGTGTGGGCCCCTGGTGCTGTACTGTAGTGCAGGCCCAGTCTGGCTTCATGTACCCAGGGAAGAGGCCTCTATACTGGGTTAATAACACAGTGACAGGGCCCCTGGTGCTCTACTACACAGCAGGCCCAGCCCTGGCTTCATGTACCCAGGGAGGAGGCCTCTATACTGGGCTGCATAACCTCTGTGTGTGCCCCAGGTGCTCCACTGTACAGCAGGCCCAGCCCTGGCTTCATTTACCCAGGCTGCAGGCCTCTGTACTGGGATCATTACACAGTGACAGGTCAGTGACATCACAACACTTACTTTACTGACACTTCCCTTAAGTCCCTATTACTGGCAAGTGATTCCAAAAGTCAGTCAGTATATTAGGGCTTTGACTGACATTTGCCTTAGGAACCCATTAAAGGAAACTGATGGTAAATTCCAATGGTCCCCACTGACGTTTGTCATCAGTTTCCCTTAATGGGGACTTAAGGGAAGTGTCAGTAAAGTCAGACTTAGATGAAACTGTTAGCCCTGGCTTCATGTACCCAGTCTGGAGGCCTCTATAATGGGGTCATTGTACTCTGTGTGGGCCCCTGGTGCTGTACTGTAGTGCAGGCCCAGTCTGGCTTCATGTACCCAGGGAAGAGGCCTCTATACTGGGTTAATAACACAGTGACAGGGCCCCTGGTGCTCTACTACACAGCAGGCCCAGCCCTGGCTTCATGTACCCAGGGAGGAGGCCTCTATACTGGGATAATAACACAGTGACAGGGCCCCTGGTGCTCTACTACACAGCAGGCCCAGCCCTGGCTTCATTTACAAAGGCTGCAGGCCTCTGTACTGGGATCATTACACAGTGACAGGTCAGTGACATCACAACACTTACTTTACTGACATTTCCCTTAAGTCCCTATTACTGGCAAGTGATTCCAAATGTCAGTCAGTATATTAGGGCTTTGACTGACATTTGCCTTAGGACCCCATTAAAGGAAACTGATGGTAAATTCCAATGGCCCCCACTGACGTTTGCCATCAGTTTCCCTTAATGGGGACTTAAGGGAAATGTCAGTAAAGTCAGACTTAGATGAAACTGTTAGCCCTGGCTTCATGTACCCAGCCTGGAGGCCTCTATAATGGGGTCATTGTACTCTGTGTGGGCCCCTGGTGCTGTACTGTAGTGCAGGCCCAGTCTGGCTTCATGTACCCAGGGAAGAGGCCTCTATACTGGGTTAATAACACAGTGACAGGGCCCCTGGTGCTCTACTACACAGCAGGCCGAGCCCTGGCTTCATTTACCCAGGGAGGAGGCCTCTATACTGGGCTGCATAACCTCTGTGTGTGCCCCAGGTGCTCCACTGTACAGCAGGCCCAGCCCTGGCTTCATTTACCCAGGCTGAAGGCCCCTATACTGGGCTGCATAACCTCCGTGTGGGCCCCTGGTGCTCCACTAGTGCAGGCCCAGCCCTGGCTTCATGTACCCAGGCTGCAGGCCCCTATACTGGGCTGCATAACCTCTGTGTGGGCCCCTGGTGCTCCACTAGTGCAGGCCCCGCCCTGGCTTCATGTACCCAGGCTGCAGGCCTCTTTACTGGGCTGCATAACCTCCGTGTGGGCCCCTGGTGCTCCACTAGTGCAGGCCCAGTCCTGGCTTCATGTACCCAGGCTGCAGGCCTCTATACTGGGCTGCATAACCTCCGTGTGGGCCCCTGGTGCTCTACTACACAGCAGGCCCAGCCCTGGCTTCATGTACCCAGGCTGCAGGCCTCTATACTGGGTTAATTACACAGTCATAGGGCCCCTGGTGCTCCAGTCTAGTGCAGGCACAGTCCTGGCTTCATGTACCCAGGCTGCAGGCCTCTATACTGGGCTGCATAACCTCTGTGTGTGCCCCTGGTGCTCCACTAGTGCAGGCCCAGCCCTGGCTTCATGTACCCAGGGAGGAGGCCTCTATACTGGGTTAATAACACAGTCATAGGGCCCCTGGTGCTCTACTACACAGCAGGCCCAGTCCTGGCTTCATTTACCCAGGCTGCAGGCCTCTATACTGGGCTGCATAACCTCTGTGTGTGCCCCTGGTGCTCCACTAGTGCAGGCCCAGCCCTGGCTTCATTTACCCAGGGAGGAGGCCTCTATACTGGGCTGTATAACCTCTGTGTGTGCCCCTGGTGCTCCACTAGTGCAGGCCCAGCCCTGGCTTCATTTACCCAGGGAGGAGGCCTCTATACTGGGCTGCATAACCTCTGTGTGTGCCCCTGGTGCTCCACTAGTGCAGGCCCAGCCCTGGCTTCATCTACCCAGGGAGGAGGCCTCTATACTGGGTTAATAACACAGTGACAGGGCCCCTGGTGCTCCACTAGTGCAGGCCCAGCCCTGGCTTCATCTACCCAGGGAGGAGGCCTCTATACTGGGTTAATTACACAGTCATAGGGCACCTGGTTCTCTACTGTAGTGCAGGCCCAGTCCTGGCTTCATCTACCCAGGAAGGATTAGGGAAACGACTGACATTTGGGGGATGAAATGCTTAAGGCAAATGTCAGGACCCTTACCCCAGAAACAGAAACGGCTGCCAATTAAGGACGTGCTTTCCACGTAGACACTTGAGATTTGGTGGACATCGCGCCCTGGTCTGGGGCCACGGTACATGTCCATTGCGCGGTACTGGCACGTCGTACGGGGTCGGGAGGCGGCTCTGAACGTTCAAAAGTTCGAACGCTGCCCAGGCTATGTTATCCGGAGTTTGGCCACAGCAATCACAGAACGCGTTCCAGATATTCCCCTGAGCAACTGTAATCAAACAGCACGTCTCTAAGTGCCTTCTAAAGCTAACTACCCGCAGGAGCCTCGTAGGAGCCCGGGACCGAGTCCACCCCGCTCAGTACGTAGCCCGATACGACATATCCGGAGCACAGGAGGATACCACTCAGTTAAGGGTTTGGTTTTTGGAAAGAGCACTCGCAGAGTCCTCCGTTGACATTTGGCTTAAGAGTCTCGCAATGGAAACTGATTACCGATGTCGCACAACTGAAAAAGTTCGGGACCTCCCTGGCAAACTTAATGGAAATGTCATAAGGCAAATGTCAGAACGTTCCCCAGAAACGAGCAACGGCAGCCAATTAAGCGCCGTCTGAGGCCGTATCTCGGCTCAGGTTAAGCGCAGACGCTCCACGTTCGGCACGCTCCCTGCCAGGGGTCGGGGCCACGACCTGCGTCCGAATCGCCCCGGTCGGACATAGCACGTGGTCAGGGGGTCACCGTAAGGGTCAAATGTTCGGGACCTCGTAGGCGCTAGGTACTCGGTCCTATCGTCACGAAACCGCACAGATGGGTTGGTATTCCTCCACGCTATGTACGTAGCAAAGAGCGTGCCTCCAAACGCCTCCTACAGCAAACTCCTCACAGGAGCCTCGTAGGAACCCAGGGCAAACGTCGCGGCGTTCCTTGACTCGTCACGTAAAACGCATCAAAGTACGAAGGGGACAGGAGTCCGTTAAGCGTTGATTTTTAAGCCCAACGTCAGCGGATTAGGGACTTCTCTGACAGTCCGCATCAGAGCGACTGATTCCAACTGTCAGCGTGAGTTTTGGCGGGAAAAAAAACCCAATTTTCCATGGCCGATTACCGCTAGACCGAAGGTCACAAGTGAACCAGATTCGCAGGGTACGTTCTTAGAGGGGCCACGTATGCGAATCCGGTGTCCGTTTCCCCGTAAACCCCCCCAGGTAAAAATACCCTAACCCCAGCCTAGCCCAAAAAATGAATGGTCTGTCGGCTTTGCACCCCAAGAGGGCTCGATGTCAAAAGTGGTCAGGGTTATGATATTTTTTTTATACATGTGCTAGAGTTATAGATTTTTATTTTTTAATATTTTTTTTTTATCCCACGATTTTTTCCCCATTATTATCACCCCAGTGTTCCTACCTAAGTACAGTCCTGGGCATTGCCTTCCCTCTGCTGACCGTAGGAGGGCCCTGCACTGAGCTCAAGCCTCCTTCCTACTTGAGGAGTGAGCAGGCCCATTTTGTCACCCGGGGGGGTGGGGTTCCCCCAGCTGGACGTAGCGTGTGGAAGGATCACACTATTCCAGCTGGATCCTCTCCAACCCCTCAGGCGCCTCGGTCAGCCAGGAGGGGGCAGTATATAGCCCAGAACTGATACATGTTTTTGTGGGAGTAGCTCACATTAACTACTCAAGGGAACACGGGGAGAACATGCAAACTCCACACAGAAAGGCCCTTTTGCCAACCCCACCCAGGGTGTGGGTGCTGATGATATGGAGGATCAAACACACCTTCAGCACCCACAGCGTCCCCGGCAGGAATCGAACCCAGGACCTTCTAGCTGTGAGGTGAGCTGTGCTACCAGCTGCACCACCGTGCTCCCTAGAGTTATAGATTTTTAATATGATGTTCTCGGGAGTGCCACCGGTATTCCTGACTTGGTTCGGGGCCCCCAGGACCCCCAGGAGCCGCGCTAGGGCCATGACCGTTGGAGTAAGTTTGAATGGAGAAATCGTTCTCCGACAGATGAATGGGAACTAATGCCAAGCGTCGGAAGTTCAAACGCTTCCGCTTCGGACATTTCCGGGCGTATGTCCGCGATGGGTGGACGTACACGTTACCGACGCTCAGAGCTACGTCCGCACCCGAGCGCCGCTCTCTAAACCCCTTCTGAAAAGAAGTACGGGGTCGCTAGGTCGCTCCGAATATTTAAAAGTTCGGACGACGCAGGGGCTAGGTTCTCGGTCGTATGGACACGCCGATCGGAGGACGCGATACGAACCTCCCGCCGAGCGAGTGGAACCCACCCCCGCGTCTCTAAGGGCCTCCTAAAGCTAACTACCCGCAGGAGCCTCGTAGGAGGCCGGGGCCAATTCCTCCACGTTCGGCACGTAGCCCGGAGCGACTTATCCGGAGTAGACCGGGATACGTTTCCGTTAAACGTTCGGTATTTGGGAAGAGCAATCGCCGACCCCCGCCATTGACTTTTGCCTTAAGATGGGTACAATGCAAACAGATTCCGACCGTCGCGCGACAAAAAAGATTAGGGAAACGACTGACATTCGGGGGATGAAATGCTTAAGGCAAATGTCAGGACCCTTACCCCAGAAACAGAAAAGGCTGCCAACGAAGCACTTGCGTTCCACGTAGGCGTTCGCGCTTCGGTGGGCGTGTCGGCGGAGCACGGGGGCACGATATCTGTCGGTTACGTGGTCCTGGCACGTCGTACGGGGTATGGAGGCGGCTCTGAACGTTCGAAAGTTCGAACGCTGCCCAGGCTATGTTATCCGGAGTTTGGCCACGGCGATCACAGGGTAATCACTGGGTAATCTGGTGGCCGATTACAGTCGCTGAGCAACTGTAATCAAACTCCACGTCTCTAAGTGCCTTCTAAAGCTAACTACCCGCAGGAGCCTCTTAGGAGCCCGGGGTTGATTGCGCCCCCTTCCGTACGCTGTCCGGTACGACATATCCCGGTTTCGTCACGTTACGTGTACGTTTAGCGTGTACGTTTAGCGTGTTCGGGCACCAAAAGCAAAAGCGTCGACATTCGTCTGAGGGAAAGGTTCATTTTGGGATATTCCCCACGCTTCTTTTTGGCACACTTTGTGTATATTCCGTTTGTATCCCAAACGGAATATCGGTGTGCGCTTCTGAATGGGAAATCCCTTTCTGACCCGTTCAGCAGTACCACATCCAAGTGACCTGTGAGGGGTACCATCTGCTTGATTTTTGCAAAGTGACCCATATGACCCCCCCCCACCCCAACCCAGGGTGTCCCAAAATGAATATGTAGGTGACCCATTCTGACTTAAAATTTCCTTTTCAGCTAAGTGACCGCAAGTTGCTCCCCCTCCCCCCCTCACCCCCCCACCCCCCCACCCTAACCCAGGGTGTCCCAAAATGAATCTGAAGGTGACCCATTCTGACTCAAAATTTCCTTTTCAGCTGAGGGACCGCCAGTGACCCCCCCGACCCCCCCCCACCAAAAGTAGCCCAAAATGAATCTGAAGGTGACCCATTCTGACTCAAAATTTCCTTTTCAGCTGAGTGACCGCCAGTGACCCCCCCGACCCCCCCCCCCACCAAAAGTAGCCCAAAATGAATCTGAAGGTGACCCATTCTGACTCAAAATTTCCTTTTCAGCTGAGTGTCCGCCAATGACCCCCCCCCCCCCACCAAAAGTGGCCCAAAATGAATCTGAAGGTGACCCATTCTGACTCAAAATCTACATTTCAGCTGAGTGACGGCCAGTGACTTTCTAGAGGTAGCACGGCTCTGAAACTTAGTGGCCAGGGTCAGGCCCATGCCTTGATGCAGAATCTCAAATTTCGCATCCCTAGCTCAAAGCGTTGGTGAATTATAGAGAAAAAGGGCCCTGGAAGGCCTTGAGGCCTAGTCGCGTACCGGAGAGCTGACCTTGGAGCTTTCCCCCTGGAGTAGGGGTCTGAAACTTGGTGGTAAGGGTCAGAGCCATGCCCTGATGCAGAATCTCAGATTTCAGATCCCTGGGTCAAAGCGTTGCTGAGTTATAGAGAAAAAGGGCCTGGAAGGCCTGGGAGCCTAGTCGGGTGCAAAAGGGCTGGCCTTTGACCTTTCCCAAGGTGCCACTGGTCTGAAACCTGGCGGCATGACTGTAGCCGGTGCCCTGATGCGTGCTCTCAAATTTCAGACCCCTGGCTCAAAGCCTTGATGGGTTATGGGGGGAGGAAGGCCAAGGTTTCATTTTGGGTCACTTTTTTTGTAGCCCAAATTTAAAATACAAAATATCGCCTGTCTCTTTGGCCACAGCTCGGAGACCTTTGACCCTAGGGGCCCCAGATTCGCAGTGAGGGACCCCCTGGGGCCAGTGAACAAATATCCGGGCGGAAACCCCCCCAAAACCCTGTAGAATTTTTTGACTACCTGACTCAAATCCTAAGTGTCGGGTGCTGTCAGACTTAGCGCCTCTAACCCCATCTGAGCCGAGTGGGTTGATTTGGAGGACACCACCTTCCAAAGGTCGCACGGGTCTGAAAATCTAGTATGTCGTTCGGGGGCCCCAGACGAGCGGATGGACGTCTGTTCGGTCCCCGTCGGGCAATTACTTTTCGAATGGCGGGCAGGTCAAAGGTCGTTTTTCGCCTAATCTCTTTGGCTGCCATTTCCACAAAAATAGACCAAACTGCTTGAAACTGGTCGTGTAGCATCCCGTTAAGGCCTAGATCATGCTCCCAAAGTCCCATGTCTGCAGACCCTTCAGAAGGCAAAGTAGCTCCATGGGGGACCTACGGCAACGGGACGAAAAAAATTCGCATCCACGTAGGGTGCCGAGTGACATAGTCAAATTTCAGACCGCCAGACCAAAGCTCGGGTAAGTTATTCAAAAAAAGCAAAAAGCAAGGCCTCGGGTGAAGTACGGCTGACCTCTGACCTTTCCCCATGGAGTAGAGGTCTGACACCCGGTGGCAAGACTGAGGCATGTGCCCCGATGCATAATCTCGAATTTCAGATCCCTGGCTCAATGCGTTGCTGAGTTATGCCAAAAAAGGGGCTGAATTTGGTGTGGACTGACGTCGGCAGTCATCTAGGGGGTCTGAGCTCTGACCTTTCCCCGAGGAGTAGAGGTCTGAAACCCGGTGTAAATACTGAGGCACATGCCCTGATGCAGAATCCCGAGTTTCACACCCCTGGCTCAAAGCGTTGGGGATTTATAGAGCAAAAGGGGCCTGAAAGGCCTTGAGGCCTAGTCTAATAGAGGTGTGCTGACCTTGGACCTTTCCCCATGGAGTAGAGGTCTGAAACCCGGTGGAAATACTGAGGCACATGCCCTGATGCAGAATCCCGAGTTTCACACCCCTGGCTCAAAGCGTTGGGGATTTATAGAGCAAAAGGGGCCCCAAAAGCCCAGAGGCCTAGTCGCGTCCCGGAGACCTGACCTCGGACCTTTCCCAAGGGGCCACGGCTCTGAAACTTGGTGGCATGACTCTGGCCTGTGCCCTGATGCGTGCTCTCAAATTTCAGACCCCTGGCTCAAAGCCTTGATGGGTTATGGGGGAGGAAGGCCAAGGTTTCATTTTGGGTCACTTTTTTTGTAGCCCAAATTTAAAATACAAAACACTGTCTCTTTGGCCGCAGCTCGGAGACCTTTGACCCTGGGGGCCCCAGATTCGCAGTGAGGGACCCCCTGGGGCCAGTGAACAAATATCCAGGCGGAACCCCCCCCAAAACCCTGTAAAATTTTTTTACCCCGCAGTCAAATCCTGAACATCGGGTACTGTTGGACTTGGCGCCTCTAACCCCATTCTACCCGAGTGGGTGGATGTGGAGCTCGTGTCTTTCCCGAGGTCGCACGGGTCTGAACTTTTAGTATGTGGTCGGGGGGGCCCCAGACGGACAGAAAAAGGTCAGTTTGGTCCCGCTCGGGCCTGTACTTTTCGAACGGCGGGGGGTTGAACGGTAGCTTTTTGCCAGTCTTCTTTGCTGCCGTTGCCACAAAAATGGACCAAACTGCGTGAAACTGGTCATGTAGCATCCCATCAAGGTTTAGACCATGCTCCCAAAGTCCCATGTCTGCAAACCCTTCAGGAGGCAAAGTAGCTCCATGGGGGACCTACGACAACGGGACGAAAAAAATTCGTGTCGACGTAGGGTGCCGAGCGACATAGTCAAATTTCAGGCCGGCAGGTCAAACCATGGCCGAAACATTCAGGAAAAGGTACTCGTCTTGACCGGGGCCACCTTACCTTTGACCTTTGAGCTTTCTAGAGGTAGCACGGCTCTGAAACTTGGTGGCCAGGTTCAGGCCCATGCCCTGATATAGAATCTCAGATTTCAGATCCTTGGGTCAAAGCGTTGCTGAGTTATAGAGAAAAAAGGGCCTTAAAGGCCTTGAGGCCTAGTCTTGTAGAGGTGGGGCTGACATTGGACCTTTCCCCATGGAGTAGAGGTCTGAAACTTGGTGGCAAGGGCCAGAGCCGTGCCCTGATGCAGAATCTCAGATTTCAGATCCCTAGCCCAAAGCATTGGGGAATTATAGAGAAAAAGGGCCCCGGAAGGCCTGCAGACCTAGTCGAGTGAGAAACGGGTGACCTTTGACCTTTCCCAAGGATGCACAGGTCTGAAACTTGGTGGCATGGGTTATGGCCACATCCTGATGGGTACACCCGACTTTCAGACCCCCGGCTCAAACCGTTGGTGAAATATCCCAAAAAAAAGGGGCCTGGAAGGACTGCTTCATTTTGGGCTACTTTAAAATATGGTCAAAAGTAGGCCAAAAGGTATGCTTCATTTTGGGCTACTTTAAAATATGGTCAAAAGTAGCCCAACGGAATGCTTCATTTTGGGCTACTTTAAAATATGGTGAAAAGTAGCCCAACGGAATGCTTCATTTTGGGCTACTTTAAAATAGGGTCAAAAGTAGGCCAAACAGTATGCTTCATTTTGGGCTACTTTAAAATATGGCAAAAGTAGGCCAAAAGGTATGCTTCATTTTGGGCTACTTTAAAATATGGTCAAAAGTAGGCCAAAAGGTATGCTTCATTTTGGGCTACTTTAAAATATGGTCAAAAGTAGGCCAAACAGTATGCTTCATTTTGGGCTACTTTAAAATATGGTCAAAAGTACGCCAAATGGTATGCTTCATTTTGGGCTACTTTAAAATATGGTGAAAAGTGACCCAAACGGAATGCTTCATTTTGGGCTACTTTAAAATATGGTGAAAAGTAGCCCAACGGAATGCTTCATTTTGGGCTACTTTTTCAAGCTAAAAGTAGCCCAAAATGCTTCATTTTGGGCTACTTTAAAATATGGTGAAAAGTAGCCCAACGGAATGCTTCATTTTGGGCTACTTTAAAATATGGCGAAAAGTAGGCCAAACAGAATGCTTCATTTTGGGCTACTTTAAAATATGGTGAAAAGTAGCCCAACAGAATGCTTCATTTTGGGCTACTTTAAAATACGGCGAAAAGTAGGCCAAACAGAATGCTTCATTTTGGGCTACTTTAAAATATGGTGAAAAGTAGCCCAACGGAATGCTTCATTTTGGGCTACTTTAAAATATGGTGAAAAGTAGGCCAAACAGAATGCTTCATTTTGGGCTACTTTTTCAAGCAAAAAAGTAGTCCAAAATGAAGCACTACGTTTGGGTTACTTTTTTTTACCATATTTTAAAGTAGCCCAAAATGAAGCAATCAATCTGGCATGTTGAAACTCACTTTGGCACACAAAGGAGGCTCTCCGACCACAATTACATTTAATTAAGGTTTGACGTTTCCCTGGGTGGCCCATGCCCCGATGCCTCTTGCCCAATATCAGATGCGTGGCTCAAAGCGTTGGTGAATTATAGAGAAAAAGGGCCCCAGAAGGCCTGGAGACCTAGTGGAGTGACAAACGGGTGACTATTGACCTTTCCCAAGGTGGCAGAGTTTTGAAACCTGGTGGCATGGCTTATGCCCACTTCCCGATGGGTACACCCGACTTTCAGACCCCCAGCTCGAACCGTTGGTGAAACATCCCAAAGAAAAGGGGCCAGGAAGGACTGCTTCATTATGGGGCACCGACAAAGTGGCCCAATCTGAACTGCTCTTTGGCCCCGACTCCGCTTCGTTTCGGCACACCGGAAAAAGTAGCCCGATCTGAGGCGCCCGCCCCCTCCTTCGTTTTGGCACACCGGGACGGTGTCCCGTTCTGAAGCTTCATTTTGGCGCACCGAAAAAGTAGCCCAATCTGAAGCTTCTGATGCCCTCTGGTGGCCGATCGAATTTGGACTTCGTGAAAAGTTAAAGTGTGGTCAGTTTTCCTAGAGTTCCTGAGGCCTAGTCAGGTGACCTAGGGTTGACATTTGACCTTTCCCGAGGTCCTACGGGTGTAGAAATCGGAACGTCGGTCCCTCTTGGCTCTCTGATGGATCCCTGAGAGTTTCAGAACCCTAGCCCTAAGCGTTGGGGAATTATTAATGAAAACACCTACCGTGACCCCTGACCTTTGACGTTTCCCAAGGGGCTGAGGGTGTGTAACTCGGAGGCTAGACTCAGGCCCGTGCCCTGATGCGTACTCTCGAGTTTCACATCTCTGGCTCAAAGCATTGGGTAATTATGAAGAAAAAGGGGCCCGTAATGCCTGCAGGCCTAGTCGTATGTGAAAGGGTGACCTTTGACCTTTCCCAAGGTGCTGCGTGTGTAAAATCCGGGTCGCCGGTCCCCCTTGGCAGTCTGATGGACGCATGCGAGTCTCAGACCCCTGGGCCTGAGCGTTGGTGAAATATTAAGTAATAACACGGCGTGACCCCTGACCTTTGATGTTTCCCAAGGTGCTGCGGGTGTGTAACTCGGAGGCTAGACTCAGGCCTGTGCTCTGATGCGTAGTCTCAAATTTCACATCTCTGGCTCAAAGCATTGGGGAATTATGAAGAAAAAGGGGCCCGTAATTCCTGCAGGCCTAGTCGTATGTGAAAGGGTGACCTTTGACATTTCCCAAGGTGCTGCGTGTGTGAAACTTGACACGCAGGTCCCCCTTGGCAGTCTGATGGACGCATGCGAGTCTCAGACCCCTGGGCCCGAGCGTTGGTGAAATATTAAGAAATAACATGGCGTGACCCCTGACCTTTGACGTTTCCCAAGGGGCTGCGGGTGTGTAACTCGGAGGCTAGACTCAGGCCCGTGCCCTGATGCGTACTCTCAAGATTCAGATCTCCGTCTCAAAGCATTGGGGAATTATGTCGATTGAGGCCCGTCTCTGACATTTGTCATAACATTTGCTTGATGGCAAAGTTAATCGTAATGTCAGCGAAAGTTGATCGAAAAGTAGGGATTTGTCTGACATTTGGAATCGGATTTTCTGATTCCAAATGTCAGAAACTAACCCAGAAAGTCAATTCATGCCCTTCCCCCACCCTGTCACTTGTATGTAGGACAAAGGTCAAACTCGTTGACGCTCGTATCTCGGCTTCCGCTCGACGTAGAGAGCTGGGATTCGGGACACGGGTCACGTACGCGGAGACGTGTGGAATGTTTGCGGGTCACGTGACCTTTGACCCCTAAATTTGACCCGAGGGTCAAACCTTGCAGTTCTTAAGCCGAGTGTCAGGCCTGACATTTGGGAACGTCTTTCCCTAACTTTTAGGCTTTTTTTCACCGTTGACAGTTTTGTGCTATTTCTGGCAAACCGAGTGCCGTACGAGCACCGTTTTCGCACAGCACGTGGGCGGCGGGCGTGGGAGTCGACGAGGGATGTCGACTGACCCGTGCGGCTACCGTGAAAAATAAACGTCTGCTTTTGAAGAACACACCACGCGACGTGAAGGCTCAGACGCAGATGAATAGCTTCGCTGTGAACATCGGACCAAATATCGACTTTTTTTTTCAAACCGGGCCCAGGGACCGGGGACTTTTGAAGCTCAAACGGTACACGGAGGGGCTCTGTCTCGTAGATTCGGCGACCCCTGGCTCGAACGTGGTTCGATGTGGTCTCGGGCACCTCCAGGGTCCGCCTCGGAGCGTCGTCAACGAGGCCCGAGGTAGCCGGGACCGATCGTCTACCGTGGGCACTAAACGTGGCAAAGCTAATCCCAAATGTCGGAAAAGCAAGGGAATCCCTAAGGCAAATGTCAGTGCAAGCGGTCCCTGTTAGGGCCCCGGGTAAGGCGCAAGGGTCATCTCCCAAATGTCAGTAACTAAGGGAAACCCTAAGGCAAATGTCAGTGCAAGCTGTCCCAGTTAGGCCCCCGGGTAAGGTGCAAGGGTCATGTCCCAAATGTCAGTAACTAAGGGAAACCCTAAGGCAAATGTCAGTGCAAGCTGTCCCAGTTAGGCCCCCGGGTAAAGCGCAAGGGTCATGTCCCAAATGTCAGTAACTAAGGGAAACCCTAAGGCAAATGTCAGTGCAAGCTGTCCCAGTTAGGCCCCCGGGTAAGGCGCAAGGGACATGTCCCAAGTGTCAGCAACTGATGGCAAGCGTCAGGGCTAGGCGCACGATGTAGCGCTGGCGCCACCCTCAGGAAAGTCGCGTTAGGCGCAAGGCATATGGCAAATGTCAGTAAGTTGTCCCTTGTGTCGCAATGCAACATGTGCCAAGTGTCGACCCCGATGACATTGGGGTTGGTTTACTGAATGTCACCATAAGATCCCATGTTAAATTTCTGACATTTGGGACAACTTCCCTTATGAGCTATTCAGGCCCACAATGAAAGTCACAAAATAATTGAGCACACCAAACTCAACATCACCAAAGACAAAAAGCATGATAATAAGGTGTACTGTTCACAGAGCACACATGCTAATTTCCTCTATGTATTGACGTCGTTGGAACAATTTTTTTTCTAATGGGCTTAATTACTGCAGACACCTCCACTGTAGGTAAAATCTGTCAATTGCTTTGACTCAAGTCTTGGCAGCAGAAGGGTTTGTTCATGGAGTTCTTTCTTATGGCCACACATGCCATCCTGGCACTGTCAAAAACTGACTGTAAATTGAACACCAAAAAAGAGACTTAAAACCTGAGAGATAACGTTGTAGGGTGTTGCCTACTAGCTTGCTAATCAGGATAAGGAGAGTGAAAGTTCAGCTCAACTTAACAGGGTCTTGAACCCTGGACCCTAAGACATATAATTTAAAGATCTTGTCTACGTTACCCATCATTAGGGTAAAGACTGAAGGTACAATTGCCTGAAAGGGGACTTGAACCCTTGACCTGCTGATATAGTACTTACAACCTTGTCTACTTTCTCCCTCATTAGCAAAAGTACTGAATGTACAAAACACCTGGACGGACTTGAAGCCTGGACCATCAGATAAAAGTCTAATGCTCTACCAACTGAGGTATTCAGGTCCTAAATGAAAGCGACCAAATAACTGAGCACGCCACACTCAACATCACCAAAGTTGAAAAGCATGAATATAAGGTGTACTGTTCACAGAGCACACATGGTAATTTCGTTTATGTACTGATGTTGTTGGAACTATTTTTTTTTTTCCTAATAGGCTTAAGTACTGCAGACACCTCCACTGTAGGTGAAATCAGTTAATATCTTTCACTCAAGTTTTGCCTGGAGAAGTGTTTGTTCATCCAGTTTTGTATGGCCACACATGTCAGTTCCTGGCACTGCCAAAAACTGACTGTACACTGAACACCTGACAGATACTAGCTTGCTCTTCAGGATAAGGAGTCTGAAAGTACAGCTCACCTAAACAGGGTCTTGAACACTGGACCCTCAGACATAGTGTTTAAAGATCTTATCTACTTTTTCCCTTATTAAGGTAAAGACTGAACATACAATAGCCAGGAAAACATTTTGAACCCTCAACCTGCAGACATAGTACCTAACAACCTTGTCTACTTACTTCAGGGACAACCACACCGGAACAGGGACTTGAACCCTGGACCCTCAGATTAAAAGTCTGATGCTCTACCGACTGAGCTATCCAGGCCCAAAATGAAACTCACAAAATAATTGACCACACCAAACTCAACATCACCAAAGACAGAAAGCATGATATAAGGTGTACTGTTCACAGAGCACACATGCTAATTTCCTCTATGTACTGACGTCGTTGGAACAATTTTTTTTCTAATGGGCTTAATTACTGCAGACACCTCCACTGTAGGTAAAATCTGTTCATTGCTTTGACTCAAGTCTTGGCAGCAGAAGGGTTTGTTCATG